>SIJG01000082.1:51148-86151 GCA_023374025.1 Heterodera schachtii | reverse complement strand
AAAAAAATAAATGAGAAAGTGCTTAATATATAGGCATAATAAATAAAATATTCGAATTAGGTATATTTGCACGGCTATAAAATGCTTACTTACAATGTTTAGCGCCAAAACGGTCGGCGCTAATGGGCATCTCCATTTGCCCCCCCCCCCGCCCAAAAAAAAACAGCGAATTGGTTAAAAGTGATTGGCTGTCAGCGAACAATTTCCCCATGTTACAAGTCCTCGACGTCTAATCTTTAGAATAGGTATGTCAAAAACTGGGAGAAAATGCGAGGTTTTGGGTCGACAATTTTAAAAAAAGCTGTTTTATTTTGAAAAAAAAACAAAACTTATTAATTTGTTGTCACTAGTGTTGCCCGATTGAAAATTGTACGAGACTCGAGACCGAGCCTTGACTTCGAGACTCGGTTTCTCTCAAAATGTTTTATTGATTTAAATATAAAAAAACATTTTTACAGAATCTGAATACCCTAAAAACCTCAAAAAATTGCGAAAAAATTGACGAAAAATGTCAAAAATTGTTCAAATTTCTCAATTATTATATATTAAAAAAGAAGAAAATTGGTGATTTTAACGATAGTTACTTCATTTAAATACCCAATTTGTTTACATTTAATTCTACTGTTAAAGTAGACATTTTATTCTTGTAAAATGTTTAAAAATAAAAGTAGAATTTTTCCAAGCAATAAATTCACTTGTAAAGGCAAAAAGATTGGCCATGAATCCAAAAAAAAAAAGAATGCCTCTCATAAAATGAAAAAATGAATTAATTTTTTCTATCATAATAATGCATGAAAAGAATCTCCTACTTTGATCATTTTAATAATTGCATAAGTAAATCGAGCAATAAGTAGAAAATAACAAAAAATAAAATTTGATGTAAAAAAAAACAATTATTATATATTTATCCATTTTCTAATTAATCCCTAAATGAATATAATTAATATAATATATCATTTTTTATAATTTATTTTACAATATTTAACATTAAAATTTCGGCATGTTTGGTTTTTGAAATAGCAGATTTAAAAAAAAACGGGAGATCAGTCAAAAAAAAATCATGAAAAATTTCAGAAGTTTTATTGCGTTTTCAAAAAGTTGTGACCAAAACATTCAAAAAAATGTCCATAATTTTTAAAAAATATAAAGGGTTCTGAAATTTTCATGCTAATAGAAAAAGCCAAGAGCTATCGTTTATGAACCAAGATTATTTAGTTAATTTAGTTGTGTTTATGAAAAGTTATGACGAGTTTTCTTTGAAAAATCAGTAAAATTGGCACTTTAACCGTGATCGGAAAATGCTTCAGTAGAAAATGCGTCGTTCTGAATTTCGAACCACTAACCCGAACTCTAACAAAAAGTGAAAGTCCACATTTTCGAAACTAGATTTTTTGGTTCAAATTGGTCTCGAAAACATTAGGAACTTTTTATGACATTAAAATTTTCACTGATGCATTTTACGGGAGCCCTTTTAAAAAACTACCAGCAGATTATTCTCAAATATCAAATTTATTCAAATTACATGAAATTGAGCCGTAAATTAAAGACACTTAAATTTATTATGAGATGGTGCACATAAAAATGTTACAATAATTTTCTTATCATAAATACAGTATGAAAATTTTAAACATATCGTAAAACATGCATTCGTCGAATACATAATCCACCGCCTCCGCCCGCACAAAAATCCAACGCACATTTTGGGTTCCAATATTTCCATATGCAAATTTTGATGCCACGATATGTTTGTTTTTGGCATTTGTCAATGCTTTCGATGTCATCTGAAAATATTAAATTTTAAAAAAATTAAAATTTTTTTGTAAAATTAAAAAAGTAATAAAATAAATAATTTTGGTGTAGGAAAAAACAATGCAGAAATAAATATTCGATTTAAAATTTAAAATTTGTTATATTTTTTGGAACATATAAAAATTAAATTAATTTTAAAATAAAATAATTTCATAAATACTAAATAAATTAAATAATTGAATTTTTAATTATTGAATTTTTTTCTATTTTTTTGTAAATTACAAAAAATTTTTAAATTATTCGCATTTTTTTTCTTAAAACAATGACCACATCCAGGGTAGAAACATTTGTTGTCAATTGGATTCCACACACAATCAGTGACTTTGGTACATTCCCAGTGTTTAATTATATCTAAAAATTAAAAAAAGAGAAATTTCAAAGAATTTTTTTTATATTTTCAAGAATTTCCCATTAACACAATTTCAGTAGCATTTTCAAAATTTTGCCCAAAAAATTTCACCAAAAATCAGCAATTTTACAAAACTAATGAGGACAGTTTTTTTTTCAATGATTACTTGTGCAAATTGCCGGAATTGCTGAATGTGCAAATTGTTTATGGAATATAAAAAGTGAAACAGCACAAATTATAATCATAATCATTGAGAAGAATATTGTCTATCTATACGTTAAATATCCATTTAATGTAAAGATTTATGTAGAAATTTATGAAATTTCTGAGCTGGTTAATTATATCTTAGATGCCGGGCGAGGCACGAGCCGAATAAATTACTTTTAAATAAGCCGGGCGCAAATTTATAGGCATGGGTCGGGCCTAACATACTCTTAGATACTCTTAGAAAAATTGGGCGCAATTATTATGCGCTTGTTGGGCCCAACCTATATTCTTAGAAATGCCGGACGCAAATTTTTTTAGGCTGGAGTTGGGCCAAGCCAAGTTAGAAATATCGGGCAAACTTCGGTGCGGTCCGATAATTTTTAATTTAAAAACAAACAGAAAAATGTGCTTTTATATAATATACACAACATAAATAATTATTGAAAGTAATTGCTTCAGATCTGCTGGTCAGAAATAATGATTATGTTGAGATAATTTGATTAATTTGGCTGGGAACACGCGAGAACAATGGAAGAATTCTCGTTTTTGGGCTTCGCATATTACGCCACCATAAATTGGGGAAAAGCATTCGCCCACTAATTAACTAGCAAAAAATCGGTTAATGACAGATTAATACAGGTTAATTGTTGATTGAAGGATCTGTGAAATAATAAGGAAAATTAAAAATGCTAAAAACATTATGAAATAAAAAAATACCAATTTATTTTATGAATTGCAGAATTTAAAAGAATAACAAAATATGGGTAAACCAGAAGCAATTGCGAAATAAAATTAGGCAAAAAATTAATTAATTTTTTATTTTTTTAAAGTTGCAATTAGTGATTCTTAAGAAAAAAAAATGAGCAAAATGAATATTTTTATAAAAATAAAAAAAAATTGTCTTTAAGTGAGAAATAAATAATTTAAATTTAACTCCTTTTGACTATTAAAAAATTAAAAGAAAAAAATTGCAAATTTTTTGTACTTTCTTAATGAGAATTTTATATTTTCGACACCCTTGGACTTAAAATTTTTCTCATTAAAAAAAGTTCTCTTAAAATGCCAAAAATTTTTAAATAAAATAAAAATTTAAAAAATATATTTAAGTAATAAAAACTCCAAATTTGCTGAATATGATATTAAAAATCGTTTTGAAGAAGAAAAAAACAAATAAACTTTAAATTTATCTAGTTTTTAGCGAAAAATGTCCCTAATAAATTTTAATGCAAGGATTTTCTAGCAGATAAAAGGGACCAAATCAAATGAAATAAAAATTTTAGATTATTGGTAAATATATTAGCAATTATAAATATAAAACAAAAATAATTTAAAATTTTACAGTCAAAATCAATCAATAAGAACCTATACTAAATCAGACTGCACGTGTTATCAATTTCTCATAACTGTGATAGTGATAGCATGATAAATATTGTTTTACAAAGTGCTAAAAATGTTAAATATCAAAAAACATAAAAAAAAATTTTTCCTAAATAGGCCCCCAATTGTTTAAGCATTTTCAAACACAAACAATCGCGTCATCATTTTTTCTTTTTCAATTTTTTGTTGATTTGGCCAATGCTTCCAATTTTTCCTCAAACTTTTCTACAAATGCAATTAAATTCTTCCACACTTCTCTTATTTCAACTTTGATGATCTGCTTAATGCTGTCCAATAACTGTTGCATTTCTTTGAAAAAATGGACATAAAATTTCAAATTGTTTTTGCCAATTTTATTGGTTTCTTCGGCTGATGATGCACGAGTTGGACCAAAATTGGAAATGAATTTCTTAAATTTAAATGGTTATGTCATAAATTTTTTTTAACCAAAAATTGTTTAATTGAAATAGGCCCCATCAAAAAAACCATTATATTCTCAAAAAACTTATTTATTAATTTAAAAAAAAATATATATATAACATTATAATCAATAAGCCCAAAGCAAGAAATCTAATTTGTTCGATTTTTCTTTTGGTCACAACTTTTTTTGAAACCAAATGAATCTTTATGAGCGCAGCAGTAAGATACATGCGGAAAATTTTTGGAAAAAAAAATAGTTCTTAAAAAAATTTTTTAAAAAATCTAAAACATGGATGGGGGACTAAAAGCTAAATAAAATTAATTTTTTGTTTTTGGGTTTTTGAAGGTCTCAATGTCTTATTTTTCACTATAAAAATTATAATTTTTTCAATTTTATGAAAATTTATTTCCCGACGAGGAGGATTTCCCCCTCCCTGACATTTTTAAAATTTCTTCAACATACCGACAAATCTTGTCCAGGGAATTTGCTACCCGCTCCCCGACTTTTTTTTTCAATGTCCGTCCACAAATGTCCGTAAGGCGTTTATGAACCCCCCCCCCCCCCCGCCAGAAAATTTTACAAATTTGTGCCTTTTTTTAATTTAAAATTTGTGCCTAAGAGGTTAATTGTAAAAAAAAATTAATAATTCTCAACCACATTACTCATATCAACTGCCAAACCTCCAAATTTTGGCATTCAGCTTCGATCAATGCCGTTTCATCAGCATCCAATGAATCGGCCAACAAAAATATTTTTGAAATTTTTAAATATTCTATAAATTTGTGCTCAATTGGTTCAGAAATACCAAGCAAAGCTTTGCCAATTTTTTCAGCATTAGCCAATATTACTTCTAATTTCGAATTTTCGTTGAATTCAATCCGAGTAGAAATTATGGTAAATGCCAATCGCATACCTAAAGACCCATTTTTCAAAAAAAAAAACTATATAAAAAGCAACAATTTTAATTTAGTTTAATATTTTTGCTTTTTCGCGAATGGGCATATTCATTAATTAGAAACATATTAAATATTAATTACTATTTAATTTTTGTTCACCGTAAATTGTTGTGCCAATTATGCTGGGTTCTATAAAAACTTTGTTTTGTTCATTGGAAAGTTTCAAATTTGTCATAATAATGCTTATTCGTTCTCGGTTGTTTTTCTGGATTTGCTTGACCATTCTGAGGATTTTGGCACGCTCATTACACTTTTGGCACTTCACATTCTTTTTTCGAGTGTTCAATTCTTTCATCGCTTTTTCGGCATTTTCCAAATTTTTGGCCTTCATTTTTTTCTTGTCCATTTTTATCATCTGAACATTCTTCATCCATTTTATCATTGTCACTAATCTCCATCTGATCTGCAACAGTCTGTTCATCTGATTCATCAGAACTGATCACAAAACTGCTTTGATGTGTTAACCCTCTTTTTGAGGATGATGGCAAATCGGTTAAATTTTTCATATTTTTGGATAAAATTTCATTTTTGGTAACAATTAATTTGTCCAAAAATGTGTCAACAATTGCAGAAATTTGTTTGAAGATGGCGAGCAGTTTCTCCTGCGAATTGATCACACAATTCATTTTGGTTTGATCAATTAGCATATTAAGCATTTCGGTATAAAAATTTATGTAAAAATTGAGGTTGGCGAATTTGGTGTCGAATTCGGCATCCTTTTCACTAGTCAATTCTGGCTTTTTTTCATTGCTTTTCAAAACATTCATCACAATTGTCTAAAGAAAAATATCAATTTTCGTGACTTAGTTCGGATATAATTTTTAAAAATTTAGAAATTTTTTTTTTATTCATAAAAAAGAAATGCCTCTAAATTTTTGAGCTGCGCATTTGTTGCCGTAAGTGATTCGTTCGATTTATCTTTTGCTGTCATAAGATGAAATTTAATATCATCAAATGAATTGGCAAAATTTTCTTTTGCAAATTCTTTCATGTCAACCAAAGCATTTATTATTTCTTCGATTTTCGATCCGGAAAATTTATTTAAAATGATCTCATCATTTTCATTAGACATCGGCAAAAATGATAGATAAAGGCCTGGTAAACACAATAATTATAGTGGTTAAAATTCTGCGCGAAACTGGGACTAATTATTAAATAATAAATTAAAATTATCAAAATGAAAATTGGTTCCATTGGGTGTCAAATAAACAATTCGTCTGGCACTAATTACCAATAATTGCGCTGTTAATCACATTCCCTGCCAAATGAATTCTTTCACTGTTCGTGCTTTGATCAGGCATTGTGACACTTGACATTGGACTTTCGAGATCAATTGGCACAAGTTTAAATTTTTTGACTAGCTCATTAATGATTATTTCGGTTCCGTTCAAAGATTCCGTTAATTGACCAATTAAGCCATCAATTTTTAAGAAATTCAAACAATTTTGGCATTCTTCGCCTGTATTAGTATAGTTTTCTGCATCATGGCCATAAAGGTCGGCATATGCTTCATCATTATTAGCCACAGTGTCAATCTAAACATAATAAAAAAAAATTGATTAATTTGGATTCCGAAAGTATTTTATACGTCCTTTTCTTATCTTGGCGTTTTTACGAATGTATCTCATGCATTGGCGGATAAACTAATAAGGCACAAGCTGTACAAAGTTCAGAAGCTTCATGTTGTGACTGAGTCGTAGACCATTTAGCCAAATGGTCTACGACTCAGTCACAACAAAAAGGAACTTCAAGTTTGATCCCTCCTGGCGGTGCATTATTTAAAAATAATTCCACAAGGCCGTCACGGCAGCATTGAAAGTAAGACCGCCACGGCAGCAATGTTGTGCCGATAAGCACCAGAGTAGTGTGTAAAGGGGAGGAAGTAGGTGCGGAAAGTTTTAGGCACTGAAAAGTGGAGCCAAAATTCCCATCAAAAGATGGTGTGGCATATTTGTGAATTCGTTTGTGATTGAGTGCTCAGTTCAGAGCCAAAAACTTGGAGTTCCTTTTTGTTGTGACTGAGTCGTAGACCATTTGGCTAAATGGTCTACGACTCATCAGTCACAACACTTCAACAGCTAAGCAGTTTGCAATATAACCGCTTAATTTCCTTTCTCCCAAATTCAATTAATGATTTTCACACTGGCAATGAGCCCCATTCGTACGTACCAATGCTTATTTTTAATAAATGTTTTTATGCGCATGCGTAGTGCCAAAAACGCACGCAAACTCATAATTACCCGAAATTTTTTGGCATAATCACATAATGAATATGCGCGTACCCAAGCAGCCTATCGCTACAATTATCATGAGACCTTATTACACAACTAATAATTTTTCATTATTAGTAATTACCTGTTTCTTCCCTTTCGATTTTGCTAATTTCTTTGTTTTGGCCCACTTTTTAATTGGCTCAT
The DNA here is from genome assembly GCA_023374025.1 of Heterodera schachtii. Taxonomy (NCBI): domain Eukaryota; kingdom Metazoa; phylum Nematoda; class Chromadorea; order Rhabditida; family Heteroderidae; genus Heterodera; species Heterodera schachtii. The sequence continues at coordinate 78,615 of SIJG01000082.1, read as the reverse complement.
CAAGTTCATCATTAGCCGAATGAATTGGTTCGTTAATATGGACACCTTTCATCTTTGGAGAGCGAACAATGTTCCTTTTAAATATTGAGGGACAAAATTAACAATTCCAAAAAATATTTGCTTAAAACTATTTTTGCTAACCGTTTAGTTCCTGGCCCGATGGGTTCAGCATTTGGGCTGTTTCCTGTCGAAATTTGCTCGTTTGGTTGACGAGGCGGATTCAACTAGAAATAATTAAAATTTAAAAAATTAACCTTTTTTTAATTACTCCTCGTGAAATAGACTTACTTTTTATGATGACACAGATTTAAAAAGAAAAATTAATTTTAATTTTAATTACCCTTCGTGAAATAGGCTTTCTTTTTATGACACAATGGCAAAACGCTGACAAAAATACCACAAAAATAATATATTTTAGCAGCAGCATTTTGTAAGAAATATATGTAATATCTAATATATATACAATTGTATATTTTTTTACATTAATATTAAGAGGAAAATTAAATTCTCATTGATTTTTATAAATTTTTATTCATCCGGTGATAGAACCAATATTACATGATAAAATTCTAGAAAATGAATATGAAAAAAAATTTAGTTAATAAAACATTTCAAAAAACTTAGCTATGCCAGGCAACGGGTCATGGCTGTAAGAAAAATTTTTATTTTTAAATTTATTATGTTGGTTTTGTTCGTCAAAAAAATTCCGTTTCGTTTTTTCTGTTTTAAAATTTAAAATTTTCGTTTCATTTCGTTTTCATTTTGTTGAAACAAAATATTGATCAAAAATAATTTTATTATTAAATCTAAATTGCACATATAATTAGAGACCGGCTAAAAAGGCACCAAAAATCGCGAAAAAGGCACTATAAAAGGCATTTAAAATTTTTTTATTAAGGATTTTTAGAGAGCAAAACACGTAAAACTTAACCAAATAACTTAAAGTCATTTCTTAAGGGTGTATTTTCCCGATTTTATTGCATTTTTATGGAATTTTTCGGAAAAAAAACGCCAAAAAGGCACCAAAACGGCAAAATGCCAAAAAAGGCATTTAAGGCACGAAAATCCCGAAAAAGGCAAAAAAAAAAAAAAAGGCATAATAAAAGTCAACGTAGAAGCCTCAAACCAAGTGGAAAATATGTTATTTATGCTTAATATATCGAAACTAGTGCGCAGAAAAAAAAGGCATTTGCCTCAAAAGTCAGTCTCTACATATAATGTATTCTTTGGCATTATATTTTAATCAAATATTTTTAAATTTTGTTTCCATTTTTTTGCTGTTATATTTTCACAAAACTTTTATTAAAGAATACTTGGGTTGTGCATAACCAGTTATTAATCGATAACCCGGTTTTCGGTTTTTGGCCGGCCCCCGGTTTTAGGTATCGGTTCGACGGATTGCGAAATTCTATAATTCATGAATTAAAATGGTTTTTATGACAAAAAAAATTTATGGGTTTATGAAATTTTAAAAAAAATCAGAAATTTTTTTGTTCTATTTTTCATCTCCCATTCTTTGCGCCAAATATTTCTTCAAAAGTTGGCTTCAGCTTTCTATTTTTTCACTTATTGAATTAATTAAAAAATATTAATATAAAATTTAATTCGCATAAATATTAAAATAATTGTTTGTAAATTTTAGGATTTTTATTCAAATTTTATTTGAATTGTTTGAATTAATTATAAACATTTAAAAATTTCAGGTCATTAAAATAAAGTTGAGCCAAACTTAATTAATAGCCCTAAGAAGATTTCTTTAACTTTAGAATTTCCAAAATTCATAGAATTTCAAAAAAAATTTATGGCAAAAAAATTCTTTTGACTCCGATTTTTTGAATATATAACCTAAAACATGTGAAAAGAAGAATTTAAAAATTGAAAATATATAAATTCCCATTTATATATAGAAGAATTATGTGGGATAAAATTTAAAAAATTAGTTGAAAAAATGAAATTAAAAAATTAACGGATTTTTCTTTTTTCGATATTTTTAGAGTTGTAAATGAAATTTTCAAAAACTCAATAATATTACTTTTGCCAATTTCAATGCCAAATTCGCTTTTCCATTTATAGAATGTCATTTCACTAATGCCTATTTATGAAACCCTTTTTATGTATAACATATTTCGCTTATAAATAAAAAAGATGGCTCTAAGTTTTATTAAAATGTAAAAAAAAAATTTAGTTCACCTTTTCTTATCATATATTTGAAAATGCAAATAATAAATTTTGAACTATAATATACATAAATATTTAAATGTTTAAAACAATTTTTTCGAATTATTTAAAAAGTGACTATAGAATATCTTTTCACATCAGTTGATCATCAGGTGGGGAAACAAAAAAGTGCGAGTTTCCAGACATTAAATAACAGAAAATTATTTGAAGACCAAAGGTCTAGTTGATTTATTATGAAATATTGAATATTGTAACAATTGCTTTGATCGTTTGGTTCAATTTTTTGTTAAAATGCAACTGAACAAATATAAAAATTTCAACTAAGCTTTGTCTGAAAATTTTTTGGTATATAAAAACAAAAAAAAAGACATTTAAATTAATTCAAATTATTCCCCAGCAAATAAAAATTTATAATTACAATGGCCTCTTTGAAGTTGGCACTTTTGTGCCATTTATGTTTGTTGCTGGTTGGCATTGTTTGTGCCGTGTACAAAGGTGCCGACATCAGTTTTGTCACACAGCAAGAAAAGAGTGGGCAATCCTTTCTCGACAATAATGGCAAAAAAACTGATCTGTTTGCGTTGATGAAGTCATACGGCATGAACGCGGTCCGCCTGCGTGTTTGGGTAAGACAAGTGAAGCCGAAAATAATAAGGACAATAAAGGGCACGACGGGTCCAAGGTTTAAGGACATATGAATGGATTTGAGGCAAAGGACCAGCCCCACCTTTTCAAGGACATTAAGTGCAGAAATAAAACCCAATCTTTAAAAAGTGATCAGAAAAACAAGGACAATAAAAGGCATGTATAAGGGATATATGAATGGATTTGAGGCAAAGCACAAGCCCCCCCCCCCTTTCAAGGACATTAGGTGCATAAATAAAACCCAATCTTTGAAAAGTGATCAGTCAGAAAATCAAGGACAAATGGCATGCGAATTGATTTTATGCAAAGCACAAACCCCCTATTTTTATTAAACCCGAAACCTGAAACAGAATTGAAACCGAGACCGAGATTTTAACCAGAAACCCGAGACCGAGAATTGAACTCGGTACTTGAGACAGAGAAAGCAAAAATGCCGAGACATGGCTTAAGGTGAACCCGGCCGGCGGATGGTGTAACAAGGTGGACACGCTGAACAAAGCCAAACGCGCAAAAGCTCAGGGCATGGCAATAATGATCGACTTCCACTACGCCGACTCGTGGGCCGACCCGGGCAAGCAGCCGATTCCGTCCGCGTGGAAAGGCCATTCCTTGGACCAACTCGTCACAGATGTGTACAAGCACACTTATGAAGTGTTAAGCTACCTGAAAAGCAATGGCATCTCCGTGTTGTGGGTCCAGGTGATTAGCCAAATCGCTCTTGATAGGATCGGTGGGAATCTTGAGATCCGAGACACGCAAATACCGTTTTTTTCTCGAATGTTCCGAAACTCGAGACCGGGAAGCTTGAATAGCATGGCACTTATGGAGGAACTCACTCTTTATCAAACGGTGATCGGTGACTATGTAAAATATTTATTGGCAGAGAATTCATTTTAGTTCCAGTCTCGAGAAATCATAATTTACTTAGGTCGAAGAAATTATAAAAAAATTTCGTAGGTTGGCAACGAGATCAACAATGGCATGCTGTGGCCCATTGCCAAAAGGCCAAATTTTGCCGCCATTTCAAAACTGCTTAACAGCGGTTACAAGGCATCAAAAGCGGTGTATCCAAATGCGCTGGTAAATTTTCAATATGCATTGACATGATGTAATTCATAAATAATTTCCTGTGGTGGAGCAATATTATCGGGAATATTACGGCAATTAATTAAATTTCCGGTGATCGTACATTTGGCAAGCGGCTACCGAACCGCCCAATTCAATGCCTACTTTGAAGCGCTGAAGAAAGCTGGCACGAACTATGATGCTGTTGGCATTTCGCATTATCCAAACGCGAAAAATTGGCAACAATTAAACGCACAGTCGGAGATAACGATGAAACAAATGATCAGCAAGTACGGTAGCGGGGAATTTTGTACTCTTTTAGCATGTAAATGGAAGCACAAAGAACAGAAAATAGATAATTCCATTAAATCTTTCATATATTAACATTAGCTCTATTAGAACAATCAATTTCAAACGCATTTCTGACGCCCCACTAATTGTTTTCTTGGCTCTCGATTATTAAAAAATCCTTAATTATAGGTTCGGCAAGAAAGTGGTGGTGGCTGAGATTGGCATGAAATGGACCGATGCGGATGCCTGCGAAGCAATGCTTGCGGACATGTTTAAGCGCGTCAAGGCGATGGGCAACAATGGCATTGGAGTGTTCTATTGGGAGCCCAATTCGGCACCGTATGGCTACCAAATGGGCGCGATGGACAGTTCGGGCAAATTCACCAAAGCGATCACATCGTACAACCGTTACTGATCAGTGTGATCACTGATGAAATTGGCATTGACATCATGCCGAATGATAATACATAACAATAACAAATTGGGCATAGATTAGAAGTAATTAATGCAATTATATATTTTGTGATAAAAATGAGAGCATTTTTTGAAGTTTATTCGTATTTAAAATTCATCAGTATTTTTTTTGAAAAATTATTCAAAAAATAGTAATAAAATGAAAATTTAAGTGTACTTAATTGTACAGTATCAATTCGGAGAAAATGAAAAATAATTAAAAAAAAATTATGGAAAAAGAATTTAGAGAAATGCCCTAACCGGAATCTTTTTATTATCCCTTTCCAATTTTCCTCTCAATTTTTGAAATATTATCCCTTGATATTTTCCTTTTTGCTTCAACTTTTCTTTAATTGCTTCAAATTTTTGAATTATTTTTCTTTTTTGTTAGTCATTTGGTTCCATTTTCTTATTTTGATTATTTTTGATTGCATTCTGGAGCAAACGAAATGCCGGTTCCTGGCTACATATAATAATTTTTATATTCAAATTAGAGAATGATATTTAATATTAAATTGAAAAAATAAGAAATGAAAAAATGCTTTTTTTTTTGTTAAATAATTACGGAAAAATAAAATTATTGATGAAAAGAGTAAAAATGAAAACCGAAATAGTGGTAGAGCAAATGTTGACGAAGAAAAGTTGTAAGAAATTCCCTCATTCCTTTTTGATTTTATTTAAATAGGGTTAGGAACAATTAATATTTGCTAAAAAAAAAATTAAAAAATAAAACGATGGAAAGGAGTTTTTATGTGGAGAAAAAAAAAGAATTAATTGAACGATTTGATGAATTTAAAAGTTTATATGGCCAAGGCAAGCAGAAAGAATTTGTGAAGGAATTGGGCATTTCTAAAATGACATTTATGAGAGGAAAAAGAAATTGGTGCCAACAAAATATTATATGAGTAAAGATAAATGTTTATTTTGATTTTTAATTTAGGGGGGGGGGGAGGATAAATTCAACTTCAAAACCCGATTGTCCGGCATTAACTAAATTTCTGTCAAAAAATTCTGCTCCTCGAAAATTGTCTGATTCGTTCGACAAATGTAGCAGTTTCTTGCTCCACATTTCTACAATCTTTACAAAATGTCTTTGCGGAATAAATTTGGTGAACTTAATTTTATTTTTCTTTGATAAATTTGTGTACAATTCGGCGCCTATTTCCTTAGTATTAAATCAGATAGAATTAAATTCACTTCAAAGACGTGCCGAAATTATTCCAAAGCTTTCTTGACAATTATTTTGAGTGCAAGATGATGAAGCAGCGAAAGCTGAGAAAACAATTATTTCCGAAATAAATAAAACAGTGGACAAAGTGCCAAGCGGTGGAGCAATACTGATCGGCCAAAGGACCGATCAAATGATTGACCATTTGCTCTTTTGTCACATCGTCATAGCACCGTATAATGATGCTATTAAAACTTTATGCTGGGATTTATTTGAATAACATTAAAAATATTTGTATCGTCTGCAAAAAGTTAAGAGTGATTTATTTTTGGAATTTTTCTTAGCTTACCAATTATCAGGAAATTTCAGAAGTATCCTTCCTATATTAAAGCTTAATAAGCCCAATTCATTGTGGGTGCTAATCACCTAAAATCATTATCAATTTTTAAAATGAACAACTGTTTGTCAATTAAATTTAAAAAAAAAAGTTTTTTTGCTTTCACTTTCTTGCTTCCATACTTTTGCGCCCGCCTTACTGTATGATTTTGTTTATTCGACTTACTTTTTGAAAAAGTGTTAAAAGGTCGACAACATAGGGGTGATTTTGTTTATAGTCGGAATTCATAAAATTGGCAAAAATAATGCCGTAACAACAAAACAGTGACGTAATCGTTTTTATATAATTGTCAGCAAAGTAAAGCAACAGAAAAAATAAATAAAATACTTTGCACCCTCATTCTTATATGCTCTAAAGTTAATGGTTCGTTTTTGTGCCGAATTTCTTCGTCCATACTCTCAAATTGCCATATGGAATGCCCAATCTTTCGGACATTTTTCTCTTACTGATCAATGAGTTTCTTTCTGCCATTTCCTCACTTCTTTTTACATATTCCAATTTCTCAGCATCAGAGTAAAACTTTCTTTCTCCTTCAAAGAAATGCAAATTTATTATTTTTTTTTATAATTAAATAATTAAAAACATTACGAATGATAAAACCGAATTTTCTCTTCCATCCATAAATTGTATCCCACCCAACCCCCAATTTTGTTGCGATTTTTCTTTCGATTTTCTTTGTTGTTTTCAAATTGAATTTCTTGAAAAATTCCTCTTTCACTTTTTCAAATTGTTTAACTTTTTCTATTTTTTGTTGATTTGAAAATCCCTTTAATAAACCTTAAAATATTAAAAAATAATGTAAAAATTCGTTTATGCCATTGTTTTCTTACCAAATTCCTTCTTCCATTTGTAAATATTAACACGATTTGTTCTCAATTCATAAGCAATATCATATTCAATTTTATTTCTTTGCTTTCTGTCATATTTAAACCCATAAATTTTTTCTTTTCTAATTTGATCAAATTTTTTGATCAGTTCTATTTTTGTTTCTTTACTTTCCTCCGTTCTCTCTCTTTTTTCTCTTAATTTTTTAAGCGATTCCATTTCATTTAGATAATCATTCTGATCAGCTAGCTCATAAAATTCATTTTCAAATGCTTCTTCTTTTAATTTGTCCAATCCAATTTTATGCTTTTTTATTTTTATTTTTGTATTATTATTTTGTTCTTCTAATGTTTTTTCATTTTTAATTTTTTGCAATTCTTTTGGATTTGTGTCTTCCATTTCGATTTTATTGCCATTTTGTTGGTCATACATTTCATCTTTAACAACAATTTCTTTCTTTATGGCATGAATTTCTCAGAATTTTTGTTTTTTGGAGTTTTTTGAGGTCGATGGCTTTAGGGTTTTCCACAAATCATCAAATAAATCTTCTTCAATTCCATCAATGAGTATGATTAAAAAGAAGAAGAAAATAATCACAAAATTAATTTGCAGCATTTATTCAAAATATTTATAAAAGAAATTATTTTGAATTTTCTGCTTATATTAATTATAGGATTAACATAAATTGTTTAAAAATATATTTTTCAAATTTTCCCTTCCCCCAATAATTGCATCATAAATTGATTTTGTATCTTACTTTGTTATGTATAATTTTTGTGCGTGACTTTGTCATTATAGGAAGTTATCAAATCAATTGTGATTTTCATGATTGAATATTAGGTTTAATTTTAAAAAATTTTTATTTCTTCATAGCCTGGGAAAAATTTTAAGAAAATTTGTTTGCAAAACAGGAGATAAGTAAGGCAATGATCCCTCCCCCCCCCCTCTTTGGCCCCCAAAAAAAAATTTCCTCAGTGCAACTCCTGACGAGATATGGGCATTGGACTAAAATGGCTGTATAACTCAAATTTTCCTATTTTTGGAAAGACTAAAAATTTTTTAAATGCAACAGGGGCCTTTCAGAATTACCAACGACAAACGACAGAGACAAACGACAAACGATATATTTGTCGTTAGTATACGCCGTTTGTCGTTTATCATCAATCAGAATTAAAAATTTTGTCGTTTGTCGTATGTCTCCCGAAATTTGTCGTTTGTCGTCTAAAATTAGGCGTTTGTCGTTTGTCTCTAAAATTCTGATTTGTTTTTACGACAAACGTCAAATTTCAGACGACAAACGCCAAATATTTGGGGGGCGCTCAACACCACCCCTCAAATTTGTCGTCTGAGAAGTGTCCCAAAAAGACACCACATAATTTTCATCCAAAAAATTTTATTTCATGGTAAAATTATGTTCCTAGGCATAAATTAGTCGCTGATCATGAATCCGATCTCAGATTTTCATTATCTATGCTTTTATCAATGATTTTTGATAAAGTTATCAAAGTCTATTGAATTCGTGTTCATGATTAGAATTAGAAGAAATAAATGTTATATTTGGAATCTACGCCTCAAAAAACCCATAAAAAGACACTTTTGCCATTTTTCATGCTTTTTGCACTTTATGAAATTTTCGGTTAACTGGAAAGAAATTTACGACAAACGACAAATATACTGTGAAATTTGGTAATTCTGATTGGACGACAATTCGGACGACAGAGACAAACGATAAATGGCAAAACGATAAATTTGGACGACAAACGATATATTTTTTTGTCGTAACGACATATTAGGAGACAAACGGCAAATTAGTCGTTTGTCGGTCGATTTGTCGTTTGTCGTTCGTAATTCTGAAAGGCCCCAGCAGCAGGAGGTGAGGAAAGAGACAATGGAGAGGGGGAGAAAGGAAAATAATCCTTATGCTGCACGTTCGTGTATGCAGCAGGGAGTGGCTTTCGCTTTCGCTTTCGCATATTTCGCTTTTTGGCACTTTCGCTTTCGCGTTTCGCAATTTCGCGTTTTTTGGAATTTCGCGTTTCGCATTTATTTCATTTCGCATTTTTTACTTTCGCAAATTTCGCGTTTCGCGTTTCGTATTTTATTTTCCGATTTGGCCCATCCATCCCTGGTATGCCGTCTTTTCGGTCCTATCAAATATTTCATTTTCAGCTAATATCTAAATAATTTAACTCGAAAATCAATGCTTTTTATGAAAAAAATACAAAAAAAAATGCAAATTTTCGATAGTTTTTTTTTGTGATTCGCACATTGAAATTTTTTATAAGAGTTGTTTAATCGCTTAGATTTTTAAGCTCGCTGAAGGCCTCAACAACAACTTATTTTTACAATTCTAAAAATTAATGAATTCTTTAAAAAAGGATTAAGAATTTTTTGTTTTAAATACCTATGGACTTGTACAAAAGCATAAATTAAATTTTAATGAATTTTTGAAAATTTATATTAAATAAAAAAATTAAAAATATTTATTTTTCAAAATCTAAATTTAAAAAAATCGTAAAATAGCAATTTTCCACGAGGAAAGTGAATGAACCAAGGCAGATATGCAAAAGACTGAGTCAATAAGCCATTTGTAAAATATCGAACGCGAATTTAAAATACTAGAATATTTAAAAACAAAATACTTTCCCCCAAATTGCCGAAAAATAATTGTTCATATGACTGACACTTTTACCAATGCATTAAATTCTCGTGTCTCGCTGTGAAATACGAGTTTTCATGAAGCCAAAATATTTTGATCACAGTTAAGACACTTTGTTTTCAAATTTGAATCCATTGACGTTTTGTTTTTTACGCCAACTATTTTGGCCACTTTTTTTTTCTTTCTTTTTTTTACCGTCCATGTCTCCTGTAAAATACCAGTTTCCGTGAAGCCAAAAAGGGCGAGAATGAAAGACAAAGAATTTATTTTAATGAACAGAAATTAATGCAAAACATTCAATTAGCTAACAAATAAGGGCTTTGTTTTGCGTTTTACACCAAATTTTTCTATAATTTCCTTTTCACTTATAAATGGGTTTCCTTTTTTCATTTCCTCATGTCTTTTCACATATTCAAATTTTTCGGCATCCGTATAAAATTTTCTTTCTCCTTAAAATCAAAATCATTTTTGATATAAAAGATTAAATAAATAATTAAATGTTTACTTGTAATTAAGCAAAGTTTTCTCAAGAGCGGTAGATCAGGGATGCCATCGAAAATTTTCAAAATCAGAAACTTCGGGCTCAAAAAATCAGATTTTTGGGTCAAAATTGTGTACTTTATAATTTTTGAATAAAATATTATAGTCAGATTCTAAATTGCTAAAGAAATAGAAATACAGGAGGTAGCCTTTTAAATAAAAAACATAAATTTTACAAAAAAAATCTTGCAAGAAATCGTTTAAAAATAATCTAAAATTCCAAAATAGGTTTTTTGGGGGGGGGGGGCTGGCGGTACCGGTAGGCGTCGCCGGGTGAATTTTGAAATTAAGCTCTATTTTCTAACAGATACTCACCAAAAAAAAAATTAAAATTTTACGATCATTTTTTTTTCTTCGGTATTTTGTAAAAATATTTTAAAATACCGCATTTATTGAATTATAGCCCCCTCCTGAATTAGAGTTTGCGGACATGTTTAAGCGCGTCAAGGCGATGGGCATGACTTTTCCACTTTGATATTTATATTTAGGCATTAAAAAGAGCGATGATTAAAATGTTGGAATTTTAATTTTCAATTGGCTCCTGCCATAAGATGTATATATTATTCCAATACAGGTTTTATCGCTTGAAAGCAAAAAACAAAAATATAGAAGAAAACCAAATAGCGTATTCTCTAATTATAGGCCCGTATCCATTAATCTACCCGTCTCTAATTATCTCCCCCTTTTGAAGTAGGTTGTAAAATAATATACCCGGGCATATAATTAGAGAAAATACGGTATAATAATAGGGCGGGGGTCAGGGAGGGAGGGACGGGGATAGGCACAAAAACATTACAGGGGGAGGGGATCCTATCGAAAACAGTTTTGTATTGTATCAACAAAAAATCACATGTCCGATAATGATGCGCATTCCTTTTTCCATCTAAAAAGCGTTGCACTTCCAATTCCCAATTGATTAGCAATTATTTCGTCACCAATTTTTGGATTTCTTTTCTTGATTTTGAAGTATTGCTTCATCTTTCGCAGTTTGTACTCATTAGAGTGTTTATTATATGCTTAAAAATAATGAAATACAAAAAAAAAATACCAAAAAAATTCTCTTACTTTTATGGTATTTTGGCGCTAATTCCTTTTTCCATTTCCAAAATGTCACCATAGAAATTCCCAATTCCTTCACAAATTCTTTCTGTTTGCCGTGGCCATAAAAACTTTTAAGTTCATCAAATCGTTCAATGAAATTGCACTTTTTCTGCTGATAAAAACTTCTTTCCGTCGTTTTCTTGTTTTTAAATTTAATTCTTTTTTCCATTTGTATATTTTTTGGCGATTTGCGCCTAATAATTTTCCAATTTTCATCTCAATTATGACTCTATTTTTCGCTTGGTATTTTCTTTTTTTTTGATTCAACTTTTCTTTAATTGCTTCAAAGTTTTGAATAATTTTTCTTTTTTGTTGGTCATTTGGTTCCATTGATTGCATTCTGAGCATTTTTGCATTTGACCAACTGATTCTGCTTCATTTCCTTCTCTTTCTTTTTTGTGCCATTTGTCACCGAATATCTCATCAAAATTTGCTCGGATTTTGCCGGATTTAATTCCATAAAATAAGCAAAATATAAAAAATATTATATGCCACAAATTCATTTTATTATTTTTATGGACATATGTTTAAAAATTTTATATGAATTTATGCCATAAAATATTGCCTAAAATTTCAATGATTTTGAAATAAACAAATTAAGAAAATTGTCCTGAATTTTCTGATTTGTAAAAATATTGCTTCATCTTTTTTGGTTTGTTCTCATTGGAATATTTATTTCTCACTAAAATGAATATATAACAAAATTTCTTACTGTGAATCTTATGGTAATTTGGCATTAATTCCTGCATCCATTTTATAAATGTGTATTTGGAAATGCCCAATTCCTTTACAAATTCTTTCTGTTTGCCGTGGCCATAAAATTTTTAAATTCATTAAATCGTTTAATGAATTCTTTCTTTTTCTCCACATAAAAACTCATTTTCATTTTTTTTGAATTTATTTTAATTGCTTTTTCCATATCGAATGGATCGTCGTCGTCCTTTCCGTTAATTACTCGTTGAGTTTTTTGCTCTCTTTTTTAAAAATTTGGGGTGTTGTAGCATAATGGAAAATTACCTAGATTGTATGAAAATCTTTTTTGAAGAAAATATTACAAATATAGCTAAAATTTATTAATTGAAGAAAATCGAGTAAAAATTCGAAAAGTTTTCACTTTTTGTATACAACAAAAATTTTTTTGTAAAAAATGTACAATAAATAACAACATTTAGTGATCTTTTTCTTAAGACGATTAATCACGCATTCTCAATTATACCAACTTTTATGAGTAAATATTAAAAACAGCTACCCAATTTATATTTTCTCAAAATTCTGACCTATATCAACCATTAATTGATAGAATTAATCAAACAATAAATTAACATTAACAGGTCCGGCTGGGTTCCGGTTTGTAGAAAATGGATGCCAAAAATATCCAAAATCAAAATTGAGTCCAAAAACGGAATAAATACCGGCATTCACTCATTAACCAATGGGTCCGATTGACTTCATTAATTGATTGATTAATTGACGAAAATTGAAATGCATTTGTTTACATTAAAAAAAAACAACAACAAATAAATAAGAAAATATGACCAGTCGAATAAAAAATTCAGAAAGATTGAAAATAATCACAAATGCTAAGCCCAACTAAAAATCCCGAAAATATTCAGAAGAAAAAACCAAAACAATCCATCACTCAAAAAGATCTCCCGAAAAAAGATCACCAAGCCAATCTAAAAATAGAAATTTTATTTTTTTTAAATAAAATAACAAAATAATTACCCCATTTTCTCGAGCTGGAAGAACCGCCTAAAACATAAACATTTTATTTTATTCTTATTCAAAATATAAAAATAGTCACCCCATCTGCCCGAACTGGATGAATTGCCTAAAAATAAAATGTTTTATTATTATGCAAATCAATAAATAATTAAAATTAAAATTGAATACAAAAAATTCAAAACGAAATACTTCAACCATTACTTTTGCAAGTTTATTTAATTTCACTCAAGAAATGAAGAATCTCACCTTTGAAAAGCCCGGAGAACCATCCTTCTAAAAATGCATAATTTTTCAATATTTTTAATACAATAAAAAAATCAATAAATAATGTACAACTCAAAGTTTGATTATGTACAACTCAAAGTTTGATTATGTACAACTCAAAGTTTGATTTGTTTTTTACTCATAAAAAAAACAAATTTTTTTGCTTTTAAGAGATTTCGAGTGGTATTTCATTTGTAGACATTGGATTATCAAAAAGTCAGGCCCGGGTCTCCAAAAAGCCGGGTATCACCCGGTCGGGTACCCGGGCCCGGCCAGTCCTACTCTAAACTTGGGTGGGACGGAAATGACCGTCTTCGTCAGTCCCCAATCTGCTGGATTAGCTACGCCGTTGGCATATTGTCTTTATTTTATTTATTTCTTTAATAATTTTGAATTTGTACCGTTGTCATTTGAGTTTGTTGTCGGTCCATCTTCTCCACCAGTTCCATTCCCTAAATTTGAATAGCGTTTTTTTTTTCAAAAATACTTTTAAATACGACGGGTTTTTGTCCATCAAATTATTTTGTCACTATAACTTTTTGGCGTCCTTTTTTCATTATTTAGTTAATTATTTTGAGATTTTTCATCACTCTAAAACTGTCCATCCTAATTATATTCACCTGTAAAATAGCTACCAAGAAGAGCACTGGACAAAAAATTGCCTAAAATGTATAAATTTATAAACAATATTTGCACAGACATATTTGTATTAATTCTTGCTGAGTTTTAAAAAATATTTGGGATATGTAATTATGGCGCCCGGCGGTGCCAACGAGCACTTTCCGGGGAAAAAATCTGTCAGTGGAAATGCCAAAAATAAAAAAGTTTTTAATTAGTAAAATTTTTCCATTTTTCTTGGTTTCAGCGGTGTTATGACATTTGGCAAAAATCAACAAATGAAACTTTTTTGATATCTTTGCATAAAAGCAACCAAATTTTTAATTCTTTAAATCATTCGGTAGCCCTAAGTGTCTATTAGCCTGCAAAATTTCAAAGAGTTTCAAGAAAGTAATCATCAAATTCAAAAAACTTATTTTTCAAATTTTACCTTCATTACTCTGCTGATCAGAAACTTCACTATTGCTACTACTACTGCTACTTTCTTCCTCTTCTTCTTCTTCTTCTTCTTCTTCTTCCTCTTCTTTTTCTTTATGGTTTTTTGTCCTTTTTTTGCTTTTCTTTTCTTTTTTCAAAATCACTTTTTTTCCAACTTTCTTTAAGCCTTCTTCAATTTTCTTCCACTTTTCGTTCGTTTTTTCGCTTAAAGTCGTCGTCTTTTGAGGCAACTTTTTTGGTGGTGGATCGGACAATTCCAACTGGCAAATTGAGTCCATTAATTTTGGTTTGAAAACATGAATAAATCCAGAGTTAACATGCATTTTTAAAAATCAAAGGGAACCTCGTTAAATTTAAATCAAATGAAAGTTAAAAAATGAATGAAAACCCATGTTTTAGTTTAAATTGTGATTTTTATTTATTTATAAAAAAAATTTTATATTAAAATAAAAGACAATATATCAATTACAAAATCAATTAAAAATTGATTGAATGTTGGAATTAAAAATTTTTAAAGAAACAACAACATATAAACCGCGGAGCATCTTACTTTTTCTCCATAAAATATGTGTAGTTGAACCTTGATTAATTCTGTTTTTGCTTCTTCATCCGTGTTGTTTTTAGCATATAAAGAAACCCATTGGCTCACCTATTAAAAAAAATAATAATTATTATTTTATTTATTAAATGTTTTTTACGAAAGTGAAACAATAAATATTGACAAATTTATTTATCCAATTATATTTTTCCTTTTTCAATTACTTTTCATTTATTTACTAAATTATTAATTAATTATTTATGCAATACACTGATAACTTTAGTCGTTCTAATGCAAAAAATATATTCTTAAAAATGGTTTTTTTTTAAAAAGAAATTCATCCCTAAAATGGAAAAATAAATTAATCTTATATTTGTCTTTGATAAATATAATATTTGTTTTAAATAATTTTTTTATTTAATTTTTTATTTATAAAAACCTTCAAGCAATCCGATCTGTTGGTAAACTCCATTACAGGCAATTCTTTTTTTGAATACAAATGAAGCTTTTCCAACATATTCTTCGCTTTTGGTTCTAATTTTTTAGTGAGCTTGATTTTCATTTTTACTAATTTGCTCAGCATTATTTTGTATGCTTCAACAATTTTAGACATTGCTTCACTGATTTTTAACTCTTTTTTATTGGCATCCAAAAAATTCGGTTTTAGTGCCAAATGTTTAAATTCTTCTAAAATTAAATTAAAATAGTGAGATAGAGAAGAAGAAGCAGCTTCCAATAGGAAGAAAGATTAATGGAGCAATTGAGGCGACAATTGATCCTTAATGACCGAGCAAATTTGGGAACTGGTGTGGGCCAGGGTTGATAGTTCAGCTGATAGAACACTGGCCCGGAAAGCCGGAGACGCCGGTTCAACGCCGGCCCGCCCCCTAAATTTTTCCCTGAAAGCTTCCCCAGCTCATGTTATTGTTCCGAATAAATGAATATTTTTTATTTTCTCTAATGAATGCATATTTCGGCATTTTTGGGTTTTTAGAGGGAAAATTTTGAACTTGGAATCAATTATGCTTTGTCCGCTCTCTCTCTCTCTCTCTCTCTCTCTCTACTTTGCTAGTGTGTTTTTACTTCTTTAAATTTGATATATATTTTTAATATTCATTGTATTTTTGCCCTTTTATTTCATATAAATGTTTAAAATATAAAATGTTTATTTATTTCTTAGTAAATTTTAAAAAATTTTAAAAATATAAAATTGAATGCTCTATATTTCCCTCTCCCCCTCATCCTCTATGCCGAGAAGCAACGGTTTGCCAATTCTTACTGTATTCGAAGGTTTTTTGTTGTTGGACGGGTTCCGCATTTTTTCGAAGATCCTTACAATATTTTAAAAATTTCTTAATGCTTTCGTAGCTGTCTTTCCATTCGGGAAATTCCTTTATATGCTCTTCAGGCACTTCTCGCTTCTTATACTCTTTCAATAATAGCCAATCTTTTGGTTCCTCTATGTCTTGGCATAATTTGTTATATAATATCTTAATAATAAAAAATTGAAATTAGAACAGGGGAAATTTTAATTTTTTGTAATTTTTTTTATGATTTTTATCGATTCCAAGGTAGGGACTGAGGATATGCGAGAGTCTCAGTTCTCGATTCTCGGCTCGAGAAATTTCTCGGTTTTTGCTTCTCGCCTCGGTTTTTTTTTAATCTCGGAAACCCAAAAACTTTTACACTGTCAAGGAAATATTTGTCAGATTAAATTTTCGAATGACATTTGAATGCCAAAAATTTGTATAAAAAATGCTCAAATATGTACATAAATATGTAAAAAAAATATTTAGAAGTATATTTTCAAAAATTTTTTTTGTTTTTAAGAGAAATTTTATAAATTCTCAAAAAATGTAGAAAAAATGAATTATATACGAAAAATTTTGGAGTTTTTGGGGCATTTAATAAAAAAAATTTTCCTTAAAAATCATCATAAAAAATGAAAAATGTAGGAAAAAGTGCTAAAAATTTAAAATATATATCAAATGTGTATAAAATACTAAAATATGTAAATTATGTATAAAACCCTAAAATATATAAATAAAAGTTGCAACTTTTGTTCGCAAACACAAAAAAGAAAGTGTTTTTGCATAGGTCTCAGGTTTTTTTTGATTTCAAATGACGAATTGTTTCGGTTTACCTCAGTTGGGGGCCCAGCAAATTTTTGGATTATAACTTTTTTTTTCTTTGTAAACCAAATACAACATTGTTGGTATCATTCGATAGCCCTAAGTGTCCTTTATTAGCTTCCAAAATTCCAACCAAAAAAAAATTATTCAATTTTGAACAAACTTATTGCAAAAGTACATAACAAACCAGGTTTTCAATCATTTTTTGCCATAACTCTTTTTTGAACCTTAACGAAATTTTCGGAAGTTTACTCTTTGGGCTATCGAATGATACGAATAATGTTGGATTTGGTTGACAAAGAAAAAAGTATTAGTTTGGCGCCCACATTGATACATTTGTAAGTTCGTTCTAGCACCGCCGGGCCCCAACTGAGCGAGTCCGGAAATGTTTATATAAAAAAATATATATATATATATATAAATTATATTATATATTTACCGTAGGACTTGCGCTTCCAAAGTAAATTACGGTCGAGAAAATGATGAGTAAGAAAAGAGGAAGAAGAGAAACGATTTTTTTCGAGGAGAATTTGCCCATTACACAGGCTAATTGTAAGACCTCAAATCAATTAATGGAAATATAAAATTATAGAGAATTTTCTCTTTTTATCGCTGTTTTTATGGTGCCAATGCCACGACCGGAGGAAATTATCCATACGTCTCTCCTTTCCGGTTATCGACTATATATTTTTTAAGCGTAGGCAATTGTTCTACTTTCTGATCAGTGTTTTATCGACTACTTTTTCTGTTTTACTTTTTTACCAGTCAAATTTTGATGAAATATTCGGCAATCAAAATAACAACAAAAAAAGACCAAAATTTCGGGGAACGGTGAGAGCGGGGGGTGATTTTGGTTATAAAATAAAATTAATTAGCAGTGCCTTCGTTCGTTAGCACGAATTATCAGTTTTATTTCTTCGGAAAAAGTTAAGGCAAAATGTCCAAATAAAAAAGCAGCAGCAGAATCAAAAATTTATTAAAGCCAATGATTGTTTGATTAATTCCATCAATTAATGGTAAATTTATAGATGGAAATTTTGAGAAAAATATAAAATGTACTTGTTTTTTATAAGAGTTAATAATTATAATGCGTGATTAATTTGTTTTAATAAAAAAATTCTTTAAATGTTATTTATTTTATATGAAATTAACAAAAAGAAATGGTTTTTATGCATCTAAAATCGTAAATTTGTTGAAATTTTTCAAATTTACTCATTTTTCTTCAAATTAATATTTTTTTTAGTGTGTATTTTCTTATAAAAAGGATTATTACCCGCATTTGGGTCTGATCCGGACAAGATTGCTGGGCTAAAATCCGTGTTTAAACAGATCTCCTGGCCTGGTCCTGTGGCATTTTACAAAAAATAAACGAACCCCTTGAAAAATCCTGGACTGTCCTGTCTGGCCTCTACTGAATACTAGACAATTACATAATCATTTGAGAATAATCAGATTCTAATTATGCTAATTATGCAGCATAAATTTACTACTGATTTGGATGTCCATCAGCTTTTTTCTCATCAGTGACGAATCCGCATTACATTAACCACAAGTGACATGCAATTGAAAACAGAATTGTGCATATCCCAACCATTCATTTCATTTCATTTCAGACAACCAAATATTTGGATAATAATAGAAAAATTAAAAAATAAATTATTATTTATTTTAAGATTAGCTAAAAACAAGGTTGAATGAAGCTCTCACCCTTCTGCTCATTGTCTTATTTGAATGATTTCGAGCCGTAATTATTCATTAATGAATGATGATTATTTTTTAGTGCATTTAAAAATGTTCATAATGTTAATTTTTAAAATATTTTAGCACATTTTCTCATTTGCCGTGCGGAATTGGTCGGCAATGTTGATCTTCCCAAAGTTAATAAAGATCACACAAATGTTTCGGGCCGTTGTCCAAAAGGATACAATTATTGTCCAAAAGGATACTGTCTGCTTCCGAGATGGCAGAGGTACAAATTATAAACGGTGCTATGACGTTACACAAAAAACCATCAAAATAATTTGAAGCTTAGCGAATTTTTTTTTTTTTTTGAAATTTTGCAGGATAATGAAAACACTTAGGGCTATCGAATAATATCGAGATTATAAAATAATTGTCGGAAAATTTGAATTGAAGTTAAAAAATTTTTATAAAAAAAAGTTATAAACATAAAGATAAAATTCCATTTCTTTACTTGTAATTGTTTGTTTATGACGAATACACATACTGTATTTTCTCTAATTATATGCCCGGGTATATTATTTTTCAACCTTACTCATAAAACGGGAGATAATTGGAGACGGGGAGATTAATGGAGACGGACGAGCACATAATTAGAGAAAATACTGTAAGTAGCAATTTTTTGAGCTAAAAATATTTTTGTTCATGCAATTTTTTTCACTTAATAAAGACGCGGTAAAACTAAGTTTAAAAAAATTATTTCTTCTATGAAATTCTCATTAAATTGCAAAAATTTGCATTTATCAAAAAAATTCTTCATTTTTAATTCTTCATTACTAGGGTTCGAAGTTTTGTGCTCTAAAAAAATGCCAAATATACGCATAAAATATGCACTAAAAATTCCAAAATATGCCCTAAAAAACCTGAAAAATGCCCAAATATACACAAAATAAGCCTTAAAAACTGCCAAAAATTCATACCTTTTTTTGGCATTTTGCCGTTTTCATGCCTTTTTTGGCTTTTTTTTCCTAAAAACTCATTAAAAATGTAATAAACTTGAAAAATACCTTCTCTAAGAAAGGACCCGAAAAAATTTCTGAAAATACAGCCCCTAAGAATTGAAAAAATCCATCAATATTGATTGGCAAATTTAATTTTTTTTTTTTTTTTTTTGAAAAAAAATATAAGAGATTTATGTAATGCGCATTTAAATGACCAAAATTAAGTTTTTGGTTAAGTTTGCGTGTTTTGCTCCCTATAAATCATTAATAAAAAAAATTTTAAATGCCTTTTTTAATGCCTTTTTTGGCGTTATTTCCCGAAAAAAATCCATTAAAAATGTAGAGACCGCAAAAAATACACCCCAGTAGTATATGACCCCTAAAGGTTGCGGGTTGCGCACGTGTGTTTACCGCACAAACCCGTGCCTATGGGAGGGGGTGCACCCTTTGAAGTTACCGCCGCGGGTTTTATCAAACCTATGGGAGGGGCGCAGCCCTTTGAAGTTGCCCCTCAATCCTGAGCCTATGGGATTCTTTGAAGGTGCCGCTACGATCCAAAACCTATTGGACCCCAATGAAGTTGCCGCCCAACCAAATCCGATTTCCCCAAATTGTTGCGGCTTTTTTTCACCCGCGCTGCGCAGTGCCGCAGAAGGTCATCAATCATCCGCCGGTCACCAAAGTGACAGGTAAGGAAATTGGAATTAAATTTGCAAATTAAAACCTTTTTTGATCCCAAACCTTCCACCTGTCACATTTGTGGCAGGTAAGGAAATACAATTTTATTTTTGCAAATTTAATTCCAATTCCTATTTATTTATATTGGATTTTTAATCAATTCGTTGGTCCCCCGTTTTTCAATTCTCCATTATTTTTTTTTGCCCCTCCCTCCCCTTCTGCCCCCCTCCCCGTCGCCGCTCGCGCATTATCTCCGATTTTGATCTCGTCAAAAATTTCCTTCAAATTGCACATTTATTCTTAGCCATCAAAGCGTTCCGTGGCGTAGTGGTTATGCGCTCGGTTCGCTCTCTCAGCGCTGGTGTTCGAGTTAAGCCCCCTCGGGGGATGGCGTGTTTGGGGTTCACGCCTTCGAACGTCCCCCATGCGCACCTTTGCTGAGAGGGACGAGCCCAGCTCGGACATGGTGGTAATGCATAATGAACCCAGTTGAGGATCAGTCCAAGACAAGGGGTACCACCCGTTTTTTTTCATTTTTAATCATTTTCTATTTTCATTTGAATATTTTATTTTCTTTTGCGCCATTTTCAAATAGGGAAGTATATAATGATACATTTCGTCAATTTCAGAATTGCTTTTAGTTCCAGTAATTACGACTTTACCGGTCCAGAAAATTAACGCAGTCATGCTTTTACCCCTTTTAAAATTTAATCCGCAAAATATTTCGGGTTCATAAAAGGCACGACGATTTTTTCGAAATTCGTTCAGTTCAATTTCATGACCGAATTTAAAGGTCGAAACAATATTTTCAACAGTGTGTCCGGTGTAAGAAGCCCCCGGACACCCAGAGCCCTGAATTATTTCTATAAAAATTTTTATAACATTTTCACAGTCTATCAGACTTTTCGTCCCAAGACATATCATTTTCCCGGATTCCCATAATAATGCGGTGGCTTTGATGGGGCTTGCACATTTGATAACCGCGGCATTGAATTTTCTGGGGTTATACTTACATTCGCACTCGATGATCTTCAGAGAGTTCAGCTTAATGCCGGTATCGAGATTAGCGAGAGCAATTATATTTACGATTATCGGTTAGTAGTATAGGGTCGCAGGGGCAGGGGTCTGGGACCCCTGCCCCTGTAACCTAAGGGTCGGCCAGACCCCTGCCCTTTGTTCTATTAAGTGCCCTTGGACCCCTNATAGGTAAAAATAGGGTTTTGCTAAAAAAGTCCCATTTAGGGGTGTAAAATCGAAATTTTCTTCAAAAGCAAAAATATTTTGCCAAATCATAAGAATATTAAATAATTTTCAAAATCAAAAATTCTCGTCAAGAAAATAAACAAATAAATTTTGGAGGTGAATTTTTGAGAAATTTTTCATTTATCAGAGGTGCATTTTTGAAATTTTCGGGTCGATCTTAGGGGTGTATTTTTGAAAAAAATTTTGAGTTGATTCTTAGGGGTGTATTTTTTCGTTTTATTGCATTTTTGTTAACAATTTTGGGCAAAATGCCAAAATAGTTGAAAATAGTTTTGTTTCAAAATTTTTATAGTTTTTTTAGTTGCTAAAAATAAAAACTAGAAAATAGTTGCTAATAACTCGAAAAGTAGCTTAACAACAGCCGAAAAAACACGTTTTTTTCGTGCATTTCAGGCCACGGGGAGCTCAGGAAAAAATAGTGAAAAAACTTAAAATCCGAGCCCTCCTGATCACTGCTTTTTGGTATGTTTATTTTGATCAGGTACTTTTTGGTTTTGTTCCTGCCTCAAATTTAAAAATTCAACAAAAGATAGAATAAAGGGTTTTATATCAAGCAGTTTTCTATTTATCTTTTTTTGAACTAAAAATGGGGAACAGTTCAACCGCCGACGGACTAACTATCAGTAAGCAGATGTTAAGCGTTAAATAATTCTCCAAAGATTTAATTTTTTATTATACAAAAAATTAAAAAGATGTGAATTTCATGTTTTATTTTCTAACCTTTGGAGAATATTTAATCGCTTAACATCTGCTTACTGATAGTTTCTAAACACTTAGTGCTTCCGAAAAACATTAATTCTAAAAATTGTTAAAAAAAAAAAAAAAAAAGTACGAACAAAAGATAGTCCGTCGGCGAGTCGTGCGTCGGCGGTTGACATGTACCCCTAAAATGGGCACTCAATTTATATCCTAATTCCAAAAAACCAAAATTAAAATCCATTTTTAAAATCTTTCGAAGCAAGCTTTAAAAACGTTTTTTCTTTTTATGCAAAATTTTTCTTGTATTTTATTCCCCTATTCTTTAAAGCTTTCGTTTGATACCAAGAGTATGAAAATTGCCAGAATTTCTGGAAAAACTTTCCATCTTAAAGTTAGAAAAACCCAATAATATACATAAAATTCTTCCGAGTTTTCTTTATTTTTTTATCCCCCCCCCTTTATGAGGAGGTTGAAAAATAATCCCCCCGGGGGGATAATTAGAGATAATACGGTACCTAAAAAATTAGCCAAAATTTCTAAGAAAAAACATTCAAATTGAACACAAAGTGACTTAACTATATGATCAAACAGGTTAAGATCTTTATTAATCCCAGTTAACGAGTGCCACACTAAGAGATATTATTGACGGCAAAAAATTGTTTGTTAAATATGAAAAATACTGATCACTAGGGCTCGGATTTATAGTTGCTAAAAACTGCCAAAATAATTAGTTTTTAATTTCTAAAAAAACCCCAAAATAGTTGCTAAAAATAGGTAAATAGTTGCTAAAAAGTTCCGAATTTAGGGGTGTAAAATCGAAATTTTTCTTCAAAAAGCAAAAATATTTTGCCAAATCATTAAGAATATTAAATAATTTTCAAAATCAAAAATTCTCGTCAAGAAAATAAACAAATAAATTTTGGAGGTGAATTTTTGAGAAATTTTTCATTTATCAGAGGTGCATTTTTGAAAATTTTCGGGTCGATTCTTAGGGGTGTATTTTTGAAAAAAAATTTTGAGTTGATTCTTAGGGGGTGTATTTTTCGTTTTTATTGCATTTTTGTTAACAAATTTTGGGCAAAATGCCAAAATAGTTTTTTTCAAAATTTTTATAGTTTTTTAGGTGCTAAAAATAAAAAACTAGAAAATAGTTGCTAATAACTCGAAAAGTAGCTTAACAAGATATGAATAAAATGGGTTTTATATCAAGCAGTTTTCTATTTATCTTATTTTTGAACTAAAAATGGGGAACAGTTCAACTCGCCGACGCACGACTCGCCGACGGACTAACTATCAGTAAGCAGATGTTAAGCGATTAAATAATTCTCCAAAGAGTTAAAATTTTTATTATACAAAAAATTGAAAAAGATGTGAATTTCATGTTTTATTTTCTAACTCTTTGGAGAATATTTAATCGCTTAACATCTGCCAAATGATAGTTTCTAAACACTTAGTGCTTCCGAAAAACATTAATTCTAGAAAAATTGGTAAAAGAAAAAAGACGAACAAAAGATAGTCCGTCGGCGAGTTGACATGTACCCCTAAAAATGGCACTCAATTTTATATCCTAATTCCAAAAAACCAAAATTAAAATCCCTTTTTAAAATATCTTACGAAGCAAGCAATTTAAAAACGTTTTTCTTTTCTATGCAAAAATTGTTTCTTGTATTTATATTCCCCTATTCTTTAAAGCTTTCGTTTGATACCAAGAATGTAATAGGCGTTGAGCATTTACAATTATTTTTTGATACCAGAAAATAATTTGTTTGTTAATTCGTGTTTTACAATTGTGATTTAATTGCCTGAAAGGTGCATTTTATTTGATTCCATAAAATGCGCATTGCTGGTTTTCTGTTCGTTTGCGTATATTTAAAGCCGCTTTGGAAACGAAATGCTATTTCAAAAATTTGAATTTCCGACTTTTGTTCGGATTCGGTAGTTCAAAATTAGTCGAAATGGGTGTTAGATTTGGACCTTGCCCTCTCCAGCTCGCCCCTTTGCTCGATCATATAGGATCAATTGTCGCCTAAATTAATCCATTAATCTTCCCCTCGGGGAAGCTTCTTCTCTATCTCATTTCGGGCGTCTCTTATGTACGTCCTCGTCCATGTTCTTCTTTTGCTCTGCGTCAGCTGCTCGGCTGAATGTTGCAGATTCGATCACTTCCAGTGCCTGCTTTGTCCTCTCTCTTCTTTTTCTCTTCTCTGCTGCTGGGTGAACTGGAAGCCGCCAGAGTCGCCATGAAATATGAACGAGCTGGGGAAGCCTTTGAGGGAAAAACTATGGGGCGGGCCGGCTTTGAACCGGCGTCAATTGTTGCCACAATTGATCCATTAATCTTCCTCTCGGGGAAGCTTCTTCTCTATCTCAGATTCACAATTAGAGCGATCTCTAAAACCCCAGGAACAGGAAACATGTTTTTATATGGTTGAATTTTTTTTAAAGGGGAGTGCCACCAAAATGCTTTTACCTCTAAATTTCTCAGAGGTTTATTAGTTTTTCTTAATTATTGCAGGTGGAAATTAATTTTTAATGGAACCAGAATTGTTCTCCGCTGTCCTTTCTTCTGTCCGAATTTGAACTTCAGCAGCAATTGCCGCGCTCATTTGTGACAACTTCGTTTGGAAGGCAGTGGAATGCGACGGCATTGGTAACATTGAGCAACAAACAATAAAATTGCAAATCGGAGAGGGCGGGGCTAAAATTTCTTAAGTGGCGACTTTGTGGCATTTAATGCGTATTTTGCAATTTTGCATTAAAAACCTAGAAAACGAATTTTTTGTTGTTGCCTTTAACACTACATTTAGCCGCTGCCCGTCAAAATCCCGCTGCGTCGAAATCCCGCCGCGTCGAATCCCGCCGCGTCGAAATCCCGCCGCGTCATAATCCCGCCGCGTCGAAATCCCGCCGCGTCATAATCCCGCCGCGTCGAAATCCCGCCACAGCCAAAATTAGTCGAAATCCCGCCAAATAAAAAAATATAAACTTATTTATTTTGTACATGTATTTGTATGTATATTGTATATTATAGAATAAATATATAAAATAGATTATCCAAAGCAATGGGTCGAAAATTTTTGAAATTCTTCATAAATGTCGTAAACACAATTCCTGAACAACAACGACGGCGAAAATGCAACAAATTCTGATCATTGTGAGCATAACGACAACAACAACAACAAGGACGCCGATGAAGAATTCGGAGAAGAACATATCATCATCAACTTCGAACTCGGAAAATAGCGACAACGCAATGAGCGGTCATCTCGGCAAAAGAGACCACGGTAACCACAACCATCTCCCAGAGCCACAAAAACAACAGGTTTGGATAGTCATTGTTAACCAAATCAACTGATAAATTTGGCAGAAATTCGGCGACAAAAAATACTCGAGTGTGTGAAAGCCGAACCAATGGTGAAGCCAACACGGCTTCTGGCGGAGGTGAGGCGATCAACTGCCGACGAGATGTATGTTGCCATGGGCTCAGACAACGCACTCAGCTGCATGATGCGACGTCACAAAAAATTTTGGGCAACGTCGACTGCGTCGATCCACTGGCATTCGTGATCCCGGACAAATTGCGGATCAAAAGAGGAGAAGACACCGTGCTCTACGACAGTCGCGCTGTCAGAATTGGCGAAAAGGAAGTGGTGCTTGTGTTTGGAAGTGAACGGGTAATGGCATCAGGGAGGAAAAGCGGATTTTAAATTTATTTATTTTTAGACTCTGGATATTTTGAGCCAAAACAGTGGAACGTGGCACTTGGACGGGACTTTCAAGGCATGAAAATTGAAGGACTATGAAAACGCGGAAGATTCGATCGTGTATATCCCTTAAAATTGATCATTTATATTTTTTACTCATTTTGTTATCCCTAGAGGGTCGTTGTCATCACTCGGCACTTTACGACTTAATTTTTGAAGTCAGCAGAAGCATCGACCGATAATTGTACGCAGCGAGTTGAGATCGGAATTTCGTGCACTATGAAAATTTTGAAGATTCGATCATACAATTCCCCTTTTGCGATTCATTCAATATTTAAAAAATATCATTATTTTTCGTGAAATTGTTATTTGTTTATGCGATTCTGATAAGTGTTAATGAATTTCGTATTTTGAAGCCTTAGGAATTTAAATTAGACTTTTTTCGCTCATTTTTATTTGGAGGGATTTCGACTAATTTTGGGCTGTGGCGGGATTTCGACGCGGCGGGATTATGAGCGGCGGGATTTCGAAGCGGCGGGATTATGACGCGCGGGATTTCGACGCGGCGGGATTCGACGCGGCGGGATTTCGACGCGGCGGGATTTTGACAGCGCGCCACATTTAGCTATACAAAAAAAAATTCTGTAGGCTTGAAGGTTTCATTTGGTATCAAATAGAGTCCGGTACAAAAAAATTTCCGGGAGAGGGAGTTCAAAATTTTCCGGGACGGGTTCCCGAACGGGAATCACGTAAAAATCCCGCGGGAGTCCCCGATCCCGCCGATCTCTAGTATCAAATAATTAGAGCTGGGATTTTTTGTGCTAAAAATCCTGAAATATGTAATAAAATATGTTCTAAAAAATGATAAATATGTCAAAATATGTGATAAAATTACGTGTTTATACACAAAAATCCTCAAAAATCTCATTCTTTAAGATTTTTTTAATTTTGATTAATTTTGATAAGTTGTTCACAAAATATTTATTTCGAACAAAAAATTGCTCAAATTGATCATGGACAATCAAAAATATAACAATTGAACATTTTAAACGTGTTTTGAATAAATTTGTAAAAATGAGGCCTTTTGACACAAAATGAGGCTTTTTCGCCTGCCAAATGAGGCTTTTGAAATTTTTGATCTGGGAACCCTGGATAAAAGCATTTCTTTTTCAGGTACATCGATGATTCCGTGATCGCTTTTCTCCATTCCAATCAGCAAATTTGGGAAAGATCGGCACCAATTTAAAGTTTGTTGTGACTTCATGCGAACGCGAAGCGGATTTCGTTTCGATTTGGCATGTTTTGGCCCGTCAAATTTGTCCTATTTTTGCGCCAAACATTCGCCATTTGAACTTTTCAATTTGTGATTGTCTGAACCATTTGCTTCGTTTCATCTCACCAACAA
>SIJG01000082.1:0-39904 GCA_023374025.1 Heterodera schachtii | reverse complement strand
CAGATGATTGTCCAAAAGCCTCAAAAATCCTCAAAATTTTTCAAAAAGCCACAAAATCCTCAAATCCTCATTTCAAAAAAATTCCATTGACCTATCAAAAAATCACAAAATGAGGAAAAATCTTCAGATCAGGCTACCCTGATGATTTTGCTGTTTTTTGCTCTGGGAACAAATTTTAAAATTAAATTTTAAATCTGTCAACTGGAGGTGTTGAAAATTTTCACCTACAAAATTTAGGTATATTTTACTTTTTCAAAATTTTGTTGTCTTTGATTGTAATCATTTTTTTAAATTACTAAAAAATTATGTAAAACATTTAATTTTTTTTCAAATATTTGTAGTCCATCCACTAGGTGTTTATGTTTTAAATTTCCTAATTACCCATCTATCAATTGCCGTCGGAGCTTTCGCTGCCTGCTCCCCACCCCCCCCCCCCCCCCCGCCCCCGGCGGGCGGGCGTAAGGGGTCTGGTGCCACCGAGGAGGGAGGACACCACAGCGGGTGAGTCGATTTGCCTCTCCCTAATGGATGGGGTGGGGAAGGAACATTTGTCGCCGCTCCGCCACTAAATGGTCACTCATTCCGCCGTCGGCAGGAGGTGGGGGGGGGGGGGGGTCAAGCACAAAGAAATCGATGCCGCCGGACGAGGACGATAACTTTCATTTTCAACCAAACCAAACCAAATATTTTTCCCTTGGTGAACTTTTCGCCCAAATTTTTTTTTATTAATTTGGTAAATAAAATTTTGCTCCCATTTTTCCGAACTCCCAGTAAGTGTCCCAATTTTTGGGACCGGAACTTTTTTAAAAATGAATCGAATTCAGTTTTAAAAATGAATAATACAAAAGAATTAAAACAAATATTTTGTTATTTTTTTTAAATTGTAAATTCAGGCAACAATTTCCGACACCTAGTTGATCATTAATTAATCATTCTAGGAAAATTTTATGTGGAACAATGGAGAGTCGGGAAAAAATTGTTGCGTGGGGACCAGGGCTGCCTATTTTTAAAAATAGTGGATTAAATTCATTCTAAATTTGGCAATTCTAGAAATTTTTTATGTAATCGAACCTATTTTTATCTGAGTTATATTTTTGTGCCTCAATTTAGTGTGACGCTTTTTGACCCCAGTATAAAAAATATATGTATTCCTTATTCCTCTTGTAAATCAAGTCTATATATATGATTCCATGAATTTTCGTCCCAACGGTTTACATTTTCGTATTTCCAAAGAAAAAGAAAACAATTTTATTATACTTAAATGTTAAAATTAAAATTTTTAAAATTAATCCCTTTCTATTTTGTGTAAAATAAATGGTGGCAATCACTCAAATTTTGCTATTGTATTTGCTTTTGTATGGTTTCCTAAATAATCCCTCGCTTCTCTTTTCATATCTCTCTTTTATCATTATGCTTTTCAATTGACATGCAAATTTTGTCCCTTTCGTGGCCGGAAGAGATTCCTGGTTGTCTCTCTCCAACCCTATACCATCCATCGGCTGCTATGCATGGTGAAAGAGATGTTCACCTAAAAATAAACATCCTGGCAGGCTCTTGGATTGGGAGGCCGAAGGAGGAAGCCGAGCCTTAAATGAGTTCATTTTTTGGCCGGAAGGGATTCTTGGTTGTCTTTCTCCAACCCTATGCCATCCATCGGCTGCTATGCATGGTGGAAGAGATGTTCACCTAAAAATAAACATCCTGGCAGGCTCTTGGATTGGGAGGCAGAAGGAGGAAGCCGAGCCATGAACTGAGACTAACGCACTTTTATTCACTTTTTTAATTTCTTGTCAAGTCCTTTCTATGAGAAACCATTAGATCGTTAACCGGTGGCATGAGTGATGATGAAGTTCTGTTGCTGTTGGTTGGTGGCTACGCTGGCGACCCGTACGCTTCTTCCGCGGACCTTTTCTTACCGCCTCGGCTCACCTTTCTGATTATAGTCTGTACAAGAAATTTTGCAATAGGATCTAAGGGCTGCAAAACATGAAACTGGTCACGCGCTGGCAGGCCCAGCAAAACAGAAAAGCTAATTTGTAGTTGAAAAGAATGGCTTTTGTTTATCTTTTGGGTAAAAACGAAGCGTATTTTCGTTGTTTTCTTTTTTTGTAAAATTTTTGTTGATTTTTCCTCCCTTTTTTGCCACTTGGATCGACAGAATGGTTTCCAACGGTGCGATCATTTTGCTGCTTATCCTCATGTCCAAGGAGCCGGGATCGCTGTCACAGGAGAAGTGAGATTTCGAATATAAAATGCGCCCACAATGCAAAACATGAAACTGGTCACGCGCTGGCATGCGCGCTTGAATGGCAAGTCCATGAAACTTCACACATTTTGCACATTCTGCTGGCGAATGAAATCAATTTTTGAAAGGTTTTAAATGGAGTAATAACTTTTTGCAAATAATAGCAAGTATTGAATTTTAAATTTTTAGGTTCAATATGATGCTTCTTGGAAAGATGGAATGAATCAATTAAAAAAGTAAAATTTATCTTGAATTTTCCCTTTTTTCCTTATATTAATTTTAATTAGATAAAAAAGTTGATAGACCCTCATCAAAACCGAAAACCTGGGACCGTCCGTGTCACCTTAGCCATCGACTCTTTTTCCTCCAAACGAAACACAAAAAGTGGGGTGGGGGCTCACATATCCAAAGGCGGGGTGCGCCTCCCGCGCCGTGAATACCC
Source organism: Heterodera schachtii (assembly GCA_023374025.1). NCBI lineage: Eukaryota > Metazoa > Nematoda > Chromadorea > Rhabditida > Heteroderidae > Heterodera > Heterodera schachtii. The sequence continues at coordinate 37,217 of SIJG01000082.1, read as the reverse complement.
GACGGCGGGAGGCCCAACACCAAAAGGGGCCGCTTCATATGGCGCTCCTGCGTTTTGATGCACCGTCAACCAATTGCATTCCATTCATGCGCAATTTATTTTAAAAATGCAAACAGCAAATGCCACAAATTGTTTTTTACACATTTTATGCATTTTTAATTTGGTCCGATGGACTGGGAACGTAATAATGATTTTACTGACGAATTAAGCCATTAATTAATGTATAGCATTTCAAAAAAGCGATAGAAATGCAAATGAATTTTACTTAAAAATTTTTAATTTTAAATGATAAAAAATTTAATAAATGACAAAAAAAAGAAAGTGTGTTGAAATTTATAGAGCATTTTTTTGACCTTCTGTCGGCGGGAAACAGAACACCAAAAGGGGGTTGAAAACGGAAATGGTTGGCACATCCTAGGGTTACTGTTGTCTTTGAGAAAGGTTACGGTACTTTCTGCAACTTACAAAGGAGAGTTTTAAAGTAATAGTGCAATTAAATGAAATTTGTAGTAGTGATGCTCGAGTCTAGTCTCGATCTCGAGAAAATTCTTGAGTTTTTAGTTTTGATCTCAAATCTTTCAATCTCAAGCAATCACTGTGTATTAATTGGGGTTTTGAAGGATCGGAGATATCTTGCTCAATTCGACAAAATAGTTCTTTGTGTATTTTCCGAAAATTTTTGGGCCTCGGAATTCCGATATCCGAAAATTTTTTGACCCCCGGAATTCCGATTTCCGAAAATTTTTGGGGCCTCGGAATGCCATCCCTGGTGCAAATTAAACATGATAATTAATAATAATAATAATTAGGGCTCGGAATTATATTGGAAATCCATATTTTTTTCGTGGACTCTGGGAGGCCTAAAACGTGCGAAAAACGTGTTTTTTTGCTTGGTTTGAAGCTTCTAGGATGGATTTCTATATCCATATTTTCCTTTATTTTTCCATATTTCGCGATTTATGTCCATATTTCCATATTTGTCCATATTTGGGCATTCTCAAGAATATTGATTAATTCAAATTTTCTTAAAAATTAATAATTTATGTCAAAAATAAGCAAAAAAGCAAAAATTTCACTTTTCGAGTTGATTTTTTTTGCCAAAAATTAGTAAATTTTAGCTTTATCGTGTTTTTTTCTTCAGAAATAATTAATGGCATTTTTAACTATTTTTGAAAATTTTATTTTACATTAGGGAATTTGAAGAAATTTGAGAAATTATACCCTCAATTTGGAAAAATTTATGTCCATATTTTTTGATTTTTGGTCCATATTTTTCCGAGCCCTAATAATAATAATTGTCATTAAGGCGAAAATTGGAGTTGCAAATGTTCGGCATCTTTTCGAATTGTGTCGCAAATTAGCAGCGAGAGTGATTATAAGAGAGCATTCGAAGAAAAATCTTATAAACCGAAAAATCACAAGCTGGGAATTCACTGATTTCATTTCATCCAATTATTTGGCTTAATGAGTAAAAAAAATTTAAATTCGTAGAAGAAAATGATAACTGAAGTTTATTTTGAAATATTTCACAAAAAGCGTAGCATAGGCAATTTTATAGAAATTTATTGACACTAACAAAAAATATGCTAATATTATTATGCACCCATCCAATATAATATTTTTTTTAATTCTACGATTTTATATTTAATTTAAAATTTATCATAAATACAAAAATTGAAAAAACAACTTCTCAACAAATAAAAACTTTTGTAAATAATTTGAATATTTTCGCTTTTTTTCTTTTTTAATTGTAATTTTTTAACTAAATTCTTGTGTTAATATCGTTTTACTAATTATAGCAATTTTTATTTGTATTGAATGCCAAATTTGGCTTTGTATTTGCTTAATGAGCTTGTTGAAATGTTCAAAATTTGGGCAATTTTGTATTCTTTCAGTTTTTGATTTTGACTTTTAATTTGATAATATTGTTTAATCTTTTCCATTTTTCACCAATTGTTAACGTTTTTCGCACTGTAATAAAAAAAAAATATGTTAAAACAAATTATTTAATTCACCTTTTAAAATGTTTTGCATTTATAAATATTGCTCAAATTTGTGCCCAAATGTTTTGCTATTATTTTTTTGCATTTTCCTCTTTTTCTTTCAAATTTTCATTTAATTTATTTTTTATTTTTCCAAATAATTGATCAAATTGTTTTAGTATTTTGCGTTTTTCCTCTTTTGAATGATTATTTTTAATTATAAGTCCAAATTCCTTTTTCCATTCGTAAATTTTCTTTCTATTTGCACCCATTTTTTTTATGCAATTTTTATTTCAAATTTATTCCATTCTCTTCTTGGATATTTTTTTCCCATTTGCAGAATTTTCTCTCGAATTTGATGAAATTTTTCCACAATTTCTCTTTTCTTTTTATCAATTGCATAATTAAATTGTTCGGAAATTTGTTCAAAATTTGATGGCAATTGTTCTAATTGATCACTGTTTGCTTTACTTTCTTCTTTCACTTCCAAATTTTCACCAAATAATTGATCAAATTCATTTTGCTGTAATAATTGTGCAATATTTTTACCATTTTTTGCCTCATTTTGATCATCCGTTTGTCCAAATATTCCATTTTGATCAGTTTCATTCTCTTCATTTTCCTCCGATTTTTCTTCCCATCCTTGGCCAAATAATTTATCAAAACTTTTTTCTTCGTTTATCTTTGCATAAGTTATTAATTGTATTGATGAAAACTAATATTGAAAATAATATGATTTTAATATTCATATTTCTGATTAAAAACCATTAAATGAATATAAATACTAATTGATTTTATTTCCCATATTTATGCTGATTATTTATTGCTTGGCTTCACTCACATCAGCAAATTCTACTTGTTTTTTTTATAATTATGTTTTTTAAAATTCTACTTAGTGATTTATAGAATTATATTCTATTCAAAAATTAATGAAAATTAATATTTTACTAATGTTTTATTTGCATTATAAAATTATATTTTATTTTAATTATTCTTATGATTATTAAGTTTTCTCGTTCCGAACCCCGAGATTTTTCTCGTCCCGAAACCCGAGTTTTTTCTCATCCCGAAACCCGAATTCCGAAACCCGAGATTTTTCTCGCCCAGAAACCCGAACCCAGTGATTTTTCTCGTCCCGAAACCCGAGTTTTTTCTCGTCCCGAACCCCGAGATTTTTCTCGTCCCGAAACCCGAATCCCGACCCGGAGATTTTGGGTAGGGTTTCGAGAAGAAAAAAAAGAATAAAAAAGCCTTTAATTTCAAAATGTTTTTTTTTTTGGTGAACTTCTGTTAACAAATCAGAAAGAAATTGCAAAAAAAAAAAAAAAAATTTCCGGCGGCGCCTATCAGCACCGCCGGACCCTCTCCCCTCGCCCATTCCGCAAAAGTTTTTTGGAAAAAAGCGCTGCAAAAAAAAATTGTTAAAATCTGATTTTCCATCCCGAATGCACTGAAATTTACGATTTGCTTATTTCCTCCCCCAAATTGTTAAATTCGATAATCGAAAGCGAAAAAAAAAAATATTTAATACATTTTGATCGGATATTTAAAAAATAACTGATTTGCTGGTGGATTGGAGTCAAGGATGACAGTATGGGAGATGAAAAGGTAATTAAATAAAATACGAATCGATTTTCGATTAACGAGATTAATTAATTAATTGATGTTACTGATATGATTATATTTATATTTCAACGGGGATATATCTATAGCACTATTTGATTCTGCTGCTAAATAGGCCAATCAACCGGCGCCCAGAAGATACTTCCGGAAAATTAGCTATGCTAGTGAGCAAAAAAGTCTGTGAAAATTGTAAATGCTGGCGGGGCGGGCGCAAATGTGGGTGGCGCAAAGCATTTCCGGAAGTATCTTCTGGGCACCGGTTGATTGGCGCCTATTTAGCAGCAGAATCAAATAGTGCCATATAATATCCCGGTTGAAATAAACTGTAATTTATTATTTACAATAATTAAAATGCCTGAAAAATGCCCGGGTCGATTTGGGATTTGGGTCATTCTTTCCGAAAAATTTAAAAAATACCGGGACGGTTTGGGTATTCCGAACAATTTAAAAAATGGACAAATTTGGCAAGTTCTAAGGCTCATTTCTCAGAGTGGCTATAAAATCTATTTTCTGGATTTGCTATAAATATTCTGGTGATCTGTGCCATATTTTTTTTTACTGTTTTCCAATAAGTTCAAAGTTCAAACAAATAAATGTGCCAATAAAATAATCCAATTCATCATCATTCCATAATCATTTCCCAAAAAACATAGAAGGAACATTTTTGGGGTGCTAGTTCGTTTCGTAAAATCCGCCACTTTTGCAATTTTTTCGACAAAACATGCTATAACTTTGTTTAAAGTCAACCATATTTTATACTCTTGGTATCATTCGATAGCCAAGCTTTTTCTCTATAAGCATACCAAATTTTAAAAAATTTGGTCAACTTTAAAAAAAGTTGTGTAAAAATAAGTACTATTTCTGCCATAACTTTGTTTAAATTTGATAATTTAGTTTGAAATTTTGCAGGCTAATATAGATAAAGCTTGGCTATTGAATGGTTAATTTTAAGAGAAGGTATACCATTTTTTGTCGAAAAAATTGGAAAAGTGGAGGATTTTTTTACGAAACGTCCCAGCACGCTTTTTTGGTAGAAGACAAAGTGACATTTAGCATTGATTTCAATGTGAAATAAGCAAAAACGGAGGACAAATCATAAATACCCAATATGATTTGATCTCGTCCTTGAATTATCCTATGACCTATTTAATCATATTTCTTACTGTTTATTTTTTTGTTTTTTACAAAATTTGTTTATGGAATTTTTAAGAAAAAATGTTGAGCGGCAGCATTACGGTCTTTTCAAAATGCCGGAATTTATGGGTTATTTTCATAAAAATGCCATTTTACGAGTGTATTTTAATGACAAATTGTAAGAAAGTTTTTTTATGCAATTGCTACAATATCCCGGAATCTTTGGACAGAACCGCCATACAGTTAATCCTGTCAATATTTTTCACTATAAAGGAGGAATATGTACATATGATTAATTGATTAATGTTTCAATTGGTATAGGAGGATCCGCATTGAATTTTGAAAATTTCAAATACAGAATCCCAAATAATAATTTTTGACTTTTGTTCGAATTCGGGTCCGGGGTTCGGAATTTGACCAGAACTGTTGTTAGGTTCGTGATTAGCGGACCTCGAAAACCCAAGGAAAGCTTTTTTAACAATTTTTCAAAATTTTTGCAAAAAATTGTTCAAATTCGGGTTCGGGATACGAAATAGGTCGAAATGGATGTCATATTCGTGATCAGCGCCTGCGAAAACCCTTGGGTGCACAACAAAGAAAACTCGGAATTTTTGCAGTGCCAAATTTTGTTTTATTTTTTACCCATTTTGGTCAAATATTTTGATGGACAAAATTTTATTTTTTTTTTTTGACTCTGCCTCAATCATTATTACAAATGCTCAATGAAATAAAATGTAAATTAAATTGAAAAAAGTAAAAAATAAAAATATGTCGTCATTATTTTTCATTTTCCCAACATCGCCGGCGGCAGAAGCGGCGGGCGCCTCCTTTTCATTTGCTTTTGGTTGTGCTGTTGGTGTTGCTGCCTTCGTCGTCGTCGTCGACACGGTAGTCCTCGCATCCATAATCCGTCATGTTGAAGCGCGTCTCCGTGTGGTCCATGATCCACTGCAATCCGGCACAAATCCTCTGTGGAAGAAGGAGAGAAGGAGAGAAAAAAAAGAGAGAATTTTGGAGAAAGAGTGGGAGAGAGAGAGAAAGAAGAGAGATTTTGGAGAAAGAGTGAGAGAGAGAGGAGAGAGAGAGAGAAAAAAGAGAGAATTTCGGAGAAAGAGTGGAGAGAGAGGAGAGAGAGAGAGAGAGAGAAAAAGAGAATTTTGGAGAAAGAGTGGAGAGAGAGAGAAAGAAGAGAGAATTTTGGAGAAGAGAGGAGAGGAGAGAGAAAAAAGAGAGAATTTTGGAGAAAGAGTGGAGAGAGAAGGAGAGAGAGAGAAAAAAGAGAGAATTTTGGAGAAAGAGTGGGAGAGAGAGGAGAGAGAGAGAGAGAAAGAAGAGAGAATTTTGGAGAAAGAGTGGGAGAGAGAGAGAAAGAAGAGAGAATTTTGGAGAAAGAGTGGGAGAGAAGGAGAGAGAGAGAGAGAGAGAGGGGGGGCAAACCCGAAACTTACAATACGCCTCGTACTCTTTGTCAGCATCATCGGTTCTAAAAAAAGATTTCCTCAGTTTCAATTTTTATTTTGGATCTAATTTAGAATATTTTTGATTTTGAAATTTGTGTAATTTTGAAATTTTTATGAACAAAAGGCTAAAAATGGCAGCTCCAGCGCAACATACGGTTCTTATTCTTTTTGTCACCCCCTAAAAAAAATGTTTCTTTAAATAAATTTTTCTAGGGTAATTTTATGCGCTGAACACATATATGACGTTTATTGTCTTGTAAAACGCCTTCCTGGGGCTTTTTGAGGTTGCTAATCACAAATCTGACATCCATTTATATTAACTCCGAAATCCGAACCCGAATTCGAACAAAAAGTTGAAAATTCAAATTTTTAATATTTTTCACTATTACTTAAAATTGATTAAAACCAGAGTTTCCAAGTGTGCTTATTTCTCGATTAGTGCTTATTTCAGAATTGCGTGCTTTGTTTTGTGCTTTTCTATGGATTTTAAAATTAAAAAAAAAATGCAAAATTAGAATGATTGTTTTGACTTAAAGTTTTTATTGAAGCGAAAATTAGAATTAATTTTGATTTTGAAAAAAAATCAATTTTTATTTAATTTCTTTAGTATAAAATGCCCAAAATTTTTGTGAAAATGCATATAAATGATCAAAATTTCAATTTTTCTTTCGGCGGCGACCCCAAAACTTTTTTTTTTTTCATAAGATGCTCAAAATCTCAAAAATTGGTCATTTTTGGTGAAAATTTGTTTGCACTGAAATTTTCAAAAAAATTTTCGGTCCCCCCGTTCCCAATTTTGACCCCAAATGATGATTTTTTGTCGGCCAAATGCTGACTGTGAAAATTTTCATTTAGAAAAATCTAATTTTTGGGGTCAGAGTCTTAGTTTTTGAGCCATTTTGTCTTATTTTGAAGCAAAACTTGGGAACTCTGATTAAAACGAGATAAAAAATAGGTCACAAATCATTGTAACATCAAAACTGGTCACTCCGTACAGGTTAAAACATAAAAGTAAATTGTTAAAAATTTGAATTTTGACTTTTTGTTCGGAATTCGGGTTCGGGGTTAGGAATCGGCCAAAATTCGTGTTCAGCGCATAAAATTACCCTAGAAAAAATTATTTAAAAAAATTTCAGGGGGGTGACAAAAAGGATAAGTACCCTCCCCTCCCTCACACAAGCAAACAAATTTTTGAATACAGGTTTGAGTTTTATAAAATGGTTTTTTGTTACCCGTCACCATCGGCGGTTGTTCGATGTCCGACGAATTTTGAATGCCTCCGCCCCCAACGACGGCACAAATCAAAGCACAAAGAACGACGATGACGGCACGACGGAGGACAATCATTTTTAGAATATTCGCGAACACTATTAATGGAAGGGATCTGAAGGATTCAAAAATGTCCATTAATCCACCATATTAAATGATTTTGAAAATAATTAAAAAATAATAAATTTTCTGAACAGCCAATGCCCCACTGATGGAGTGAATGGCCACAAAAATGAACAGAAATTATGGGGGGGGGGGAATTGGGGAAAGTGTAGTGATTAATGAATGACTAATCGAAAAGCCATAGCAAATTCCACAAATTGTTTTTTACACATTTATGCATTTTTAATTTGGTCCGATGGACTGGGAAAATGTGAAAGTAATATGTACATAATTATTCAGTTGATTAATAAACAATAAATATGTATTTAACAAAAAAAGGGAAGATTTTTGGATTATGAATTTAAATTGTTTTTAATGATTTTTAAATTTGTTCTGTAATTTATTAAATTATTTGAGAGCAAAGAAAAAAGAACTTTTATTAACGAATTTTGGGGGAATTTTTTTTTGCAATTATGAAGTTTTTGAAGAAGATTCTTGGTATTAGCTTTTAATAGAGTCTGCAAATTTTTTCAGTCTCGAGGAGTCTTGGAATATTTCTGCTCTCAATTAGCCCTAATTATGAACAAAGAATTTTTGTACAAAATGCTTCCCCCTTCTCGGGAGGAAAGGGGGGGGGGCGGAAATCATTCTGCTTTATCTGTCTTGCAAATTCAAATTTTTTAGCTCGGATATCAAAGTCACGAGTCTCAACTTATCAATAAATTTCATTAAAATATTAATTAAATATAATTTTAAATTCTGTCTCTTTAAATTAGCTAAAAGTTGTATTTTTAAATATTTCAGGGGGTTGATTTCTCAGAATTTTTTCCCGATTTTTTAACTTTTCACTGGTTGACACTGACAAATGAGCCTTTGTCCTGAATTTTTTTTCTTAGTTGAAGAAGTTAGAAAAGTACATTTTTGAAATTTTATAGGCTAATAGAGAAAACTTTGGGGGCTGTTCGAATGAAACCAAGAATATTTTATTGGATGCTTTTAAAAAAAGATTATTAAAGTTATCAAATTTATAATCGCGACTTTTTTGTTCATTTGACTGTAAGGGGGACCAGTTTAAATATTTTATATGAGTTAAGCCATTAATCTAATAAAAAGCACTTAATTGATTAATTGCCGTAAGATTATTAACAACATATTTTCATTTTTCTTCCAATTTTCTTTTTATTTTACATATTAATGTGTTCAAAAACAAATTTTTTCCTCAAACAAATGCCAACCATCGAGTCAATTAATAAACTAATGTCATAAAACCATTATGCTAATATTCCTTATTTGTTGTGCGCATTTTAGATGCACATTTTTCAAAATAATTTTTGGTTGTATTTGAAAAAAAAGTTACAACAAACATTGTATTTGTCCCCATTTTTTCGTCGGGAGTAAAAACAAATTAATTAAAAATAATAATTGCCAAAAAAGAAAACAAAAAATCTAATCATTTGTCCAAATCACTGTGACGGGCACATCATTTGGTTGTGGTGCTGCTGGTGTTCGGCACATAATCGTCGCACCCAAATTCTTTCATGTTGATTCGCGTGACGGTGTTGTCCATGATCCAGCGCAATCCGGCACATATCTTCTGCGTGAAGGAGCGGGGGGGGGGATTGGATGATAAAATTCAAGGATTTGACCAAAAAAATCCACAAAATTATTGAACGATGCCAAAAATTCAAAAATTGTCTTGATTGAAAATCTGAATGGGTCAGTGGCAACTCGTACATTAAAATTTTTTACAAAATAAAGCTTAAGCCTAAATCTAGGGCCTAGCCTAAAGCTTAGGCTTAACCTAAGTCATTTTCCGAGTTTCCTTTAAATCGCTTTTTAGGGGGGGGGGCGTATATTTCAAAAAAATTTTTTGAATTTTTTATATAAATTTTTATAAGTTTCGAAAAATATCAGATTGTAAAAAATGAAAATATGTGTACGAAAAAATGCGAAATATAAAGTCGAAAATATGTAGAAAAATATATGTAATATTTAATATGAAAGACCCAACAATTAATATTTCTTCAAAAAAAATTTCTACCACTTTTTCCCCTCCCGCCGGCGGCTGATAAGCTGTCGAAATGACACCAGGTGCTGAAATTTTTTTATTTCTATTTATTTAATTTTTTTTTTTTTAATTTTCCGGATGTTACAATAATTTTTTACATTCATTAGTGTCACCGCACAGCCACGCTGAAGCCAAGGTGAAGCAGCAGTTGGTCCACAACAGTGTCACAACCAAAAGAAGAAAGGGCGTGAAGCACTGGGGCATTGGAAAATTTAAATAATTTTTTTCTTAAATATTTTTAATTACTTATTTATTTTGTACATAGAAAAAAATTGCTGGAAAATTCGGTTGTAAATGTGAGGACTCGTTTGTTAAGCATATCATCAAAAAATGTGTGTGCAAATCTGCCCACGGGGGAGGCGGGAGTGATTTCGGCTTTGCTTTATCTCTTCCTCATCCCTCTCATTAATCCCCGCGGGGGGAGATAAAGTGTTTTCTTCCCTGTGGGCCAATTCTCTTCTATCATCCCCATTTTCCACCCATCTTGTGTTTTTTTGTCATCACCCACAAGTAACAGATGTTTTTTGTCCGCGGAATTCTGCTGGGTGGTCCTCCCCCCCCCCCACTCTTTGAGGGGAAGCAGCACAATTTTGCTCTCTCTTCTTTTATGTATGAATTCACGACACTTTAAGCTTTCGATTGATCTAATGAATGGCACATCGAAAAGCCATAGAAAATTGCCAAATTATTTTTTTTACACATTTTGCATTTTAATTAGATCCAAAGGAACGCTGAAATAGAAAATCCAATTGAATATTTTTTTTTACTTAAAATTGAAATTAGACTAGAGATGCTTGATCCTAGAGCACAGGATGCTGCCAACAGGAAGGTCGCCCCGTATCTTAAAACCAAAGCCTGAAATCCAAAACAGTTTGAGTCCAGAATGCCGAATCCCGTCGACCCGCGGCAACCTTGCTCCGAAAGAGCCAGAAAAGTCAATTGTTAAAGGAGCGCAGGACCAAGATCAAGCAGGTCAACAACGAGTCGGCCACGGTTTTTTTTTTGCCCGCGGGCAAATTCTTTTCAATCGTCCCAATCTTTCGCACATTCGTCCGCTTGCCATGTTTTCGTGTCATCCATAATTAGCAGCTGTTTTTTGTCCACGGAATTCTGCTGATTGTTGCCCCCTCCCGCACCCTTTGGCAAAAGAATTTTGAGGGGAGGCATATGGGAAATTTACTAATAATGAATAGAATTGGATTACTATTTAATTAATTTAATTATTAGATTAATATTCAAATATAATGTAAACAAAAAATACCATTTTTCCACATACTTATCTTAAAAGCTCTGGTGGGGTTATGAAATTTCAACAAAACTCATTAAATTTAAATTTCTTAATTTGTCATTTTTATTTGGCTTAAAATAGATGATTCTTTCATCTTTGAATCTCTTTTATACAAATTATTGACAATTGTACAAACAAAAATAAATGCTAAGAAAATGAAAGACAAATTGCAATTAAATGAAATTATTTAAAAAATGTACAATAATAAGAATAAAAATATAGGTAATTAATTAGAAGATAATAGGCATATAATGGAGGGCCACTTTTTGAGAAAAGTGAAATAATTTGAATTTAAAAATCCATGCCCATCAAAATGTGAAGTTGGGACAATTAGAAGATTAATTTTGAACAAATTACATTTTTTGATTAATGGACATGGATTTCCGGGTATAATAAATGTTCAAAAAATGTGCAAAAAGTTGAGGATTAAATCATCCGAATCTTGATGGTTCATTTGAATTTTCAAAATTTTTAAATTTTCACTCTCCATTTTTTCTTTCAATCCCTTTTTTGTACTTGCTAATTCATCATCATCATCATCATGCTTCTGCTTTTGTGTGTCGTTCAGTGTTCCTCAGCAAATGGCTGAGTCGGAACGGTTCCAATCGGCTGAAAAGGCATTCAAATTTTATTTAATATATTTTCTGGAAAATTTTTAATAAATTATGAAGATTTTTTAAAGGAAAACTAGATTTTTGTAATAAAAAAACTGAACCGAAATGACGAGGAGAATTTTTTGCTATAAAAATTGAAAAAAATTCAAATTTTTTCACGTTTTATTTTTCTTTCTTTTTCTTTTTTGAAAAATTCTGTTTTAAAAAATATATGAGTTGCCAACGATCCCCGACTCGAGATTATCTCGGTATTCGATTCTCGAGATTTAACACTTTTTTTGCGGAAATGCATGCCGTTGTTGTTGTTAATTTTTCCCACACCTTTGCCCCCTCCGTTTTGCTTCATCATTTCCATTTTCGCTAATTTTCTGCTGTTGATGGCCATTGTCCGCTGCTGACGAAAGCAACATTTTGGAGCAGCTACCGCCGCTGATCACCACACAGTCCCAATCATTGTTCGGATCATCGCCACCACCGCCACAATTTGGTTGCTGTTGCTGGTCGCTCATTTGCTGAAAATTTGGAAAAACAGAATCAGATTTTGAAAAAGCGGATAATTGGGTATGTATATATGTATACTAGTATACTATCTACAGTACTGCACCCTACCAATCCCACATATTACAGTATCTCGTCCAAAAAATACTGTAGCAGTGAAGCCTTGCTTTGTTGAATGGACTCATATAAATAAAAAGCACGAGAACCAGCAGGGCAGGGTGGAACTCGGGATTCCAATTAGGAACAATTCATAATTGATTCCTAATTAGGTGCTTTAAAAAGCAGCAGCCGTTACTAATTAAGTCCAGGATTTGTCCAGTAATTCAATGATGACTGTTCCTCCTACCGTATTTATCTACCTGAATCCTCTGAACGGCCATCCGGTAACAGTTCACCTCCAACCAACGTGGCGGCAGCGAGGCGAGAAAGGCCGGCATCAGCACCTGTGAAGGGCGCAAAATTTTGAAAAATTCAAATAATTTCCCCAAAGAAAAACCGAAAATTCTGAAAATGAGGGCATAAGGCCCTTACCAGGCCGTGGAAGAGTCCCCAGATGGCAACCAGTGAGATGGTTTTGACGAACACGAGCGGGATGTAATTCTGAAGCAAATTTCCGCTTTTCGTGATTTATCGAAACAAGCACCCTCTGATTGTGAGAACCAAATCTAATCCCCAACCAATAAAACATTTAAAAAAATCATCCAATTTTTTGTGGGATTTTGTGCCAAATTCAATCACTACGTAATGTACCCTATTTGTTGGAGATGCCAGAAAATTGGAAGCTAGAAATTCATATGGCCTAGGGTTGCTCGAGAAATGCTTTTTTCGGGACTCGAGAATTGAGCGAGAGCCCCAAAAATTCAAGGAATTTCTCATCTCGAGCCTCAAGATTCACAAGCAGTAACAGCACAAAATAAATTTGCAAAACAGAGACAGTTGAAATCGAACACAATCGCTCGGACGGACTCCCAAAATTAGTGGAGATTTGGATCTCGAATATAAGTGTAAGGCTCATCCAATCAATCAAGCAATTCACTTGAAGGAAGACAAGCGGCAGAACGCAGATCACCGTGCTGAGCCCCGCCTGACTCATTGGCCACGCGATGGAGCGCAACGCGTGCTGCAACTTGTCGCGCGGTGTTCGCAACGGCACGAGCACAACGCGACCGTCGCGCGTCTCGCGCCGATGGGACAGCTGAAACCAGAAGAAGAAGAATTTAAAAAAGGCATTTTGCTGCTCACTTGGAAAGAGTAAGCCGTGTGTGCCGTAAAATCGACGCTCATCCCAATGGACATCAGAACGGCGCAAAGTGTGACCTTTTCAAAGAAGAAAGACAAAAGTCTACTTGATTACTGTAAAAAAGATTAGAGGAATTCGATGTGTCGTACTGCATTCCAATGCATACTGTATCATTCCACTTTTCACTATCTGCGCTCACACGCGAAAAGAAAACAAATTGATACGGTATGCATCGGACCAGCAAACAGTGAAAATTGGTTTGTGACCGGTAAAAGGACTATGGTAGGATCATTTGTGTGTACTGTACCGGGTCCAAATGCAAATGCCACCAGGACAGAAAGCCAATGACACCGATGGAAATTGAGCCGATGGCACACGAAGCGGTGATCACGGACAGTGGGTTTTGGATGAAAATGGCACACACCAATGCCATGCAGGCAAGCGTCAAGAAAGTGGTCTGACAAAATTGGACAAAATTTTTTTTTGGGGGGGAACCGTTTATCATTTTATGTGACAAAATTTGGCATTATATGACACAAAATTAAGTCGGATCAAAAGAACATATACTGAATCAGGGGAGCGATATATGCGTATTTTGTCGATAAATATTATTATTAAATTAATTACGCTTTCAAGGATATTTTTATTTCATTTGTTTTTGCACTCTTTTGGGGGCTCCGATGCAGATTTTAAAAATTTTGAAGTCAAAGTTAATGACCAATTCACAGCTGATCAATTACCATTCAATCATAAACATTAAGCACACAAATTTTGGATTGAACCATTAGTAAGTCAATGAGTATATGGAATCAAAATAATTTTACTTTTTAAACACACCTGCAATGTGAGCGTTTTCAGGCTGAGCATTTGGTCGACAAACATTCCATTGGCCTGATCAAAAAACAATTAAGCACCGATTTCCCCTCTCTCTCTCTCTATCTCTCAGTTTCTGTCTTTCTCTGCATCCTCTGATCAGCTTGGCATGCACCCCAAAATTTTTAAGAAATTTGGTCAAAATTTAAAAAAATTCCATGACGTTTTGACCCCTCATTTATTTTTTTTTGTATTTGCTTGTCATTCATTCTAATTCATTGGTCCGTTCTTTTTCCAACGCACTTCCCAAACGGTGACATTCAAATCGGCGTATCGCTGCGCCACCCGGCGCCATTCCTTCATCAGCTCAATGCGACTTTGCCAGTCCGTCGTGTTGTGGAAGGTGACCAGCAAACTGAACTTGGCCACCGGTGTCTCCTGCTCGAGCCCGGTGCTGAAACAGAGAGACTTAGACATTCCAAAACTCCATGGACATTCGGGAGAAATTTAAAAAAATAGAAAATTAAACCGCGAATTAATAGTATTTTCCAAAAAAAAAATTTAAAATAAAAATGAAAGAAAAACTTAAAAAAATTTCGCAACTACCGCAAAAATTGTTTTCTTCAAATTAATTAATTTAATTAATGGGACATCCATTTTTTTGGGTCAATGGCAACTCGTACACAAATAAAATAAAGCCTATGCTTAAGCCTAACTAGGCCCAAGCAAGTCTAAGCCTAGGCCTAGCCTAAAGCTTAGGCCTAGGCCTAACCTAAGAAATTGTACGAGTTGCCTTTTGTACGGTTGTCATGACTCCCATTTTTTCTTACATTGGCCTTTTGATGTTTGGAGAAAATTCGAGGAATGGAAGGAAATGCTTGTGGAAAGGCGACGACAGAAACTGTTCCATGCGCGAATACTGCAAAAAGAAATGAACATAATTAATTTTTTGGTTTTGCTTTCTCTATAATTTTTGCGCCCGTTTTTTAATTTTTTTTTAATTTCAAGGAAAAAATTACGAATTTTTAAAACTGTAATCGTAATTATGGGAGAATTGGGGGCGGGGAGGCTGGTTAGTAGGGTGTTTAAGAATCCGAAATTCTCCAGAATTGACTCCAGCAGGAGACGAGGCCGAGAGAATCGACGACCCAAATCTTACATAGGGTGTGGTTCTCAACCGGATTGAAAACTCGCAACTTTTTTTAAGTGGATTTTTAAAAAACGGTACAACCATTTCAAGATTTATGAAGTTTAGCAAAAAAATTCTAAAATTTTGCAGACTGAGAGAGCTCTCATTCCAACAAAGCATTCTTTTGCAAAACGACAAATTCTGGAAAGAGAAAGTCGAGACTAAAGCCCATCCTCAAACACTAGAATTTTCTTGGATATTTCGGCTAATTAGGGGTGAAGGGATGGACCAATCCCGAGTATGCATGATGGCACATACATCCAGCCCGGTCTCGGACCGCGGTGCCGCCTCCACCGTGTCGGTGTCCTCGGTGCTGTTGTCGGAGGCGAAGTAGTCAAAGTCGTACTGTCGTGCCAACTCAAAATACTCGGCATACTCGCGCAGCCAAAGGATGGTGAACTGCTTGCCTGTGATGAACAGCAAATAAAACCGAAATGCAAAAATATCACCCCCTCCCCCCTAAAAAATTGCTAGAAAATTTTTTATTTTTGGTGCCCCGACTTTTGCGGCCTGAGGGTGATTTCTTAAGGGCCATTTTCGGAGATTTGCGGCCCAAGCAAAAACAGAATTTTTGCCGCCAACGGAAAGCCAAATTATCATTCTTTTTCAATTTTGATTACACAAAAAAAAATAATTTAATTCATTTCATCAATTATTTTTTGACAAATGAATGTCAGTAATTAATTTTAATAATTTTCAACAAAGTTTCAATCGCTTTTTCCAAATCTTGGAAAATCGGAGCAGGCCTAGAAAATTTTCAGAAAATTAAAATTCAGAAAGTTTTTTGAGTTAAAACTAGACAGAAAAATATCAATTTTATCTTCTGAAAAAAACTTAAATTTTGAAAAATTTTATTGCATCCAAATTTAAAAAAAATATTTTTACGAGAAATCTTGAAAAAAAAAATATTCCATGTGTTGAAAATAACCCAGAAAATTCGTGAAAACATTTTGTAATTCCCTTTTCCCTCTGCCGGTGCTGCTGTTGCACAAAGACCCCCCCCACCTTTGCACAGTCGAAGCCCTTCGAACTCGTCCAGCATGGCATTCAGCCGGGCCAACGGACCGCTGCGCCGGATGTCCACGGGGTTGTTGACCAACACGGTCAACGGGTAGTACTCCGTCCATACCATGTGCGAGATCAGCCGGTGGGGCTCCAGCAGGGGGCTGTTCCGCGGCAAAATTTTCTCCGTGTCCAGCTTGGCGTTGATGGACAGTGTGCCGGTGAGCGCAAAGTACCTGGCATTTGCAATTTGTCAGAACTGGCAATTTCGAATGTCCTGGCAAACTTGCGAGAATGAGAGTCAATTATTTCTTTTTGTGCCGGCGTTGCGGAATTAATGCCGAAAAATGGCGCCAAAAAGGGGGAACTTTAAATTTTTTTGCAATTTTTTTTTAATTCCTTTTCGCCGTTTTTTAATATTTTAATTTGAAATTTTAAGGGGTGTTAAAAACAAATCAAAAAAGTATATTTATTTTTTGCATTTACCAGTAGAAAATCACACCGACGAGCAGCAGACAGCCAAAGCAGCGATTGGTCAGCAAATCGCAGTACAAATCGGACAGCCGAGTGAACGCCGTGCTCAACTGTTCGGTTCAGGGGAAGAAATTATTTTTAGGAATATTTGTCCATTTTTGGGAAATTTTTTGGCTGTTTCATTTTAGTTTACTTGTCTCAGTGGTTATGAGTAGAAGCAATATTGTGGTGGAGGTTCAATTTCTTTCCACGCTATCTTTATTTATTTTTTGAAAATATTCAAGATTTTAATTAAAAAAAGTTATATTTAAATTAAAAATAAATAAATTTTAAGTAATACAGAACCCTCCGACCCCCTCTTCCAAAAAATAAAACTTTACACCCTATTTTCGACCGAAAAACAGGTGGAGGTCTGAAATTTGATGTTTAAATTAAATAAATGTGGCTTGGTTGTCAATTAATTTTTATTTAAATTTTATATTTTCACAAATTAAAAATACAAAATTACCCCCCCCCCCCCCACCAAAAAAATTTTTGGTATTGACAGTAAGTCTAGCAGAATGTCACGACCTGAATGCATGCCGATACCAGAAAAAAAAACTCGGAGGGGAGAACCTAAAGATCTGCCTTCTTTAGGCCCTAAAATATTTTTCAAAAATTATAGTTTTTCAAAAAATGATGGAACGGACTTTTGTCCGTGCCTTCGCCTGCCATTGGGCGGAGGCCAAAGCGCCGCCGCCGCTGTCCCCACTTTTCCTCTGCTTTCTGTCCTCCACAATGTTGGCAAAACAGATCAACGGGGCGAACAGCATCAACTAAAAAATAATAAAAATAAATATTAAACAAATAATTAGTGATATTTTTTCCAAGAAATTCAAAAAGAAATTAATTTTTTTATTTCGAGGGATGGGTTTTGTGTTTAAAACAGAGGTTTTACCGTGTAAATGTAGGCAAAACCCAACGCGACAGCGGTGGCCATACAGAAGACAGAAATCTCTGAAATAAGGGAGGAGGGGAGGGTATAAAATGCGAATTCAAAATGCCCCCCCCCATCCGCCGGTAAATACGTCGTGCCGTGCGAGAGGCCCTCAATCTCTCGAAACAATTTTTTGGATTTTTTTTTTGTAACTTTTTTCTAAGATCTAGCACTTAATTCTCATTGTTATTGATGGGTCTTGAAAAATCTGTCGGCATTTTCTTGGGTCTCTCGGGACTGCCTATTCCCGGCTCAATTCCCCGGCTCCCCGGCAAAAAATTATTCCTCGCACATTCCCTCTACTCTTCGGCGGACAATCACAAGACAAACCCGGGGTTGGTGTTAAGGCGCCGATGGCGAAGGTGACCACGTTAGTCAACTGCAAAAATGAAAAATTGAAAGGATAAAATTTTAAATACCAATATTTCCTAAAATATAGCCCCCCTGAAATAACCCTGCCCCCTCCACTTTTTTGAGGGGGCTTAAAAATAGAACCACCCCGCCCCCTAAATTCGAGTCCCCCTGAAATGGAGCCTCAAGGGGTTTGAAAAATAGAGCCTATCCCCCTAAATTACCCCCCCCATAAAATAAAGCGTTTGAGGGGGATTGAATACCCCCCCCCCCCTGGAGCACTATTTTAAATTTCAATAAAAGAAATGAAAAATATAATCGAAGCATTTTTTAAACTTAAAAAATTCTTATGCCATTAAGAAAAGTGCCGAGTTTGTAAAATTAAATAAAAGTCTTAATAGAGTCCGCACCGTGGTGATGGTGATGGAGGGGCCGACCTCCTCAAAGACAAGTCCAATCCGTTTGGGGGCTGCCAATTTTTGGTGGGCCAACCGATTCCAGGAATGGGCCATCAGAAAGGCCTGCAGGCATGGATAATGTTGATGATTATGTAAATTCACTATTTTTTTTAAATAAATAACAAATATTATTTCCCTCCCTCGCCCGGAAAATTTTTTAAAAACTGAAAATCTTTTTCTAGCATTTTTGCAGTAAAAAATCTTAAAAATTCTTAGTTTTTTGGAAATTTATCCCAATGGATGGGAAGAGCGAATTGTTGGGCCGGCCAAAACAACCAATTTTTGAATTTTTGGCAAATTTTAAGAAATTTGATGTTTTTTGCATAGTTGTCAAGAAATTTATTGAAAAATTGATCCCGATTTGCTCTGGGGAGAAAGGCATTATTATGCCACGAAAAAGTCAATCCCAAAGTGAAATGAAATCCCAAATTCCGTGGAAGTCAAATTTTTACAATTAAATAAACACAATCAATTCATTTTTTTTAAAACTCACATCATTGACACCAATGCCACAAATCCTGGAGAAAAAATGGGCAATTTTTAAATTTTGAAATGCCAAAGCCAAAAACGGCACCCACAAAAATGGCATTATCAGCATCAACGAGTTTGTGCGATGGCCCGCAATTGTGCAGACGCCAAAGGTGGAAGTGACGGACAGCACGGGGCAAAGGCAAATGCTGGCAAAAAATGGGGCAATTTTTTAATTTCTTATTAAATTACTATTGTCAGGGAAACATTTTTTTGATATACCCAAGGGCGAGCAGCGGTTTGGCCCAGTCCATGACGCCGTAGATGAACGCGCCGCAAAGCAGCGTGTACACCGCAAAGCCGAACATGAAGAAAAAGCCTGTAACAGCAACAAAATGCAATATTAGAGAAAATAATTTTAAAAAATAATTTAAAAAATAGTTAGTCTTAATCCCTTGAAAATAAATAGTAAAAAATTTGTAGCATAATTCAGCGTTTGAAAATGAAAAAAAGGAAGAGAATTATAATCATGTAAATTCAAAATTATTAAAAATAATTAAAAAGACTTCTCCCTATAAAGCCACAAAAAACTTTAAAAAAGAAACAATTTGTAAAGCAAAAACCACTGTGGAAAAGGTGGAGGGGGGGGGGGGGGCTTTGGACCCTAATTTCCTAATTTGTCTATAAAATGCAGTGCCAAAATCATTTGATTACCCAACATTTTGGCCCGGACATTTTTCTGTCAGCTAATTAATTTCTTGCCGATTGTTGTTGTTTTGGATTGAAAAAATGTGACATTTTAAACCGATTTTGGGCACGGGCGCAAGAAATGTCCGAGGCCCAAAATGCCGAGGGAAACGGTGCCAAAACCGTACCCATCACAAAATAGGGGACCGTCCGTTCCGCCTCTTTGGCCATCTCGCGGTCGACAATTTCGCTGCCCAACACGAGCGCCTAATTGTAAATTTCACCTTTTTTGTTGTTGTTTTATTGCAAAAATTCCGGAATAGGCACTTACTAATTAATAATTGCAGGTAATTACCCTGTTAATTACCCGTAATTAATTAATTAGTTAATTAGGCAGTTCATTACCTCAATCAACGAATTGTTCAGCTGACGCGAAAATTCGTACACCCGCATTTCCCATTGTGCCATTTTGGCCTCGTCACGCGCGTGCGAAATGTCGGCACGGAATGTCATCATCACGGCCTAATTTGGACGGAAATTATAATTAAAAATTCCATGGATTTTTTAAATTTTTCATAAAATCCCACGAAAAATCCGGCACCTCAATGTGCCGAATGTCGGTGAGTGGGTCTGAAAAAGCGTTAAAAAGCGCGTAAATTTGAAGAAAACAAAAGTTCGGACCAAGTTCCGCAACCTCCGGCGAGTCTTTTTCCGCCCCTCGTTCATTTTCGGCACTTTTTCTCGTCCGTACGCCTAAAAAATAATTAAATGGCACAAACCACGGGAAATAAGCGCAGGTGGTGCATGTGCTGACCGTAGAAATTGCGCTCCAAGTGCAGCTCGAAGCCGCTGACCCGTGCGATTGGGTAGGACAGGTTCAGCGACGGGCTGGGCCGTCCGCCGGCTTTCACGCGGCCCAATTGGGAAGCCAAAGCGTCCTTTTTTGGATTTTGTATTGGCATTATAAAAAATTGTGCCAAAAGGCACAAACCCGTAAATAGTTGATGGCCATGTTCGCCTCGCAGAACGGGCCACAAATGTCCGAGTAGCGAATGGACTTAAAATTGGTGGAATAAATGGGGGAAAAATGAAATAAATAATTTTTTGGGAAATTTAAAAGTCAGGGATAATTGTGGGATTTTGGAATTTTACTTTATTTCCGAGTAATTGTAACACGGCGAGTTCAGAACTCGGGGTAACTTCGAGATTTGGTCATCATTCCGCTCAAAAAGTTTTCGGAAAATTCTTAGAGCTTAGAGATCCCGGAAATATGCATTTTTGGTTACGGCCAATGCAAAATCCTGGCTGCCCCTAATTTATTAAAGAAAACGGGCTCGGAATCGGGATATGGAACCCGAAAATGGGAAATTTTAATCATAGTTTATTTTTTAATTTAAAAAACTAGCCTATTTAAAGAAAATCCAAATTTGTTCGATTTCGGGGCCCATGGCTTTAGAAAACTTTAAAAATGCGGCCTAATTTACATTGAAATTCTACCAATTTTTTTTTTTGTGGATTTTGGGCCTTGGCATTTGGAAGAAATTTAATTTGTCATATTTTGGCACTTTTTATTTTTCACCTGTCCCCCAACGGTGGCGGAAATGTTCCGGCGCAAAAAGTCGTGCATCCGAACGCACTCGTCCAGCCAGCGGAGCCGGTGCATGCTGTGCCGGTCGCGCGCTCGCAGCATCACCGTGGTCAGCAGGGGATCGCCTGGGGCATTTTGTTAAATTAAAAAATGAGGAAAATGCACAAATAAAATATCATTTAATTTAATTTTGTATTTTATAGAGAATTTTCTTATTGTAAGCATTTTAAATTTTTCAAAAGTTGTAAATTAATTAAAAACAAAATTTTTTTTGTGGAAAATTTTTAGGTTTTTAATTTTTTCTTTTGCCTACTTTTTTATTTTCACTTTAAATTTTTATTGTAATAGGTAGGGATCATTTATTTATGTAAGAAAAATCGCGAAATATGTAAATAAAATATGTATAAAAAACACTGAAATATGTATGAAATATGTACAAAAATCCAGAAATATGTACTAAAATATGTAAATAAAATTGTTTAAATGGTGATTTTTTGGAAAAAAATTCTTTCTAAAGGGTGAAATAGGCACAAATTGCCATAAAAATGACCTAAATAGGCTTAAAATTATCTTTTAGTAATTTAAAAATTAATTTTTGGTATTCCATTTTTGAAAAAAAAAAAACTATTTTTTGGGGCACATTTTCAAAAAAAATTTTTGTTTTTCGCAAAATTTCTATAAATTCTCAAAATTTTTGAAAAAAATTGCGAAATTTTGGATATTTTTGGGGGTATTTCATAAAAAAATTCCCTAAAAATTCTCAAAAAATGCAAAATATGTACGAAAAAATGCGAAAAAGTCCAAAATATGTATATAAATATGTACATATGTAATATGTAGAAAAATCCGAAAATATGTAAAAATATGTAAATAAAAGTCCCAACTTTTGTTCGCAAACACAAAAAAGAAAGTGTTTTTCCTACTAATTAGAGCATGGAGAATCCAGGAAAAAAACATGTATTTACATAAAAAAATGATCCCTAGTAATAGGTTTTACATTTTTCAAGAATTTTTTTTGAAATTTTAAAAATATGAAAAGGTAATACAAAAGCCTTCAATTTTTGTTTTTGAAATTTACATTTTTTGTCCAAATTTGGGATTTTGCAAAAATAACCTTTTATGAATTCACTTTATCTTTTAATAACCATTAAATTCTTGTTTTTTCGGAAGAAATAAAAAAGCCTGCAAAATTTAGGCAAAAAAATCCATTTGCCAAAAACTGGCCAATAAAAATCGCAAAAATTCATACCGGTTGAGCCAAGGAATTCCCTGAGCACGTCCGTTTCGTAGCGTGACATGGACGTGGTCGGCGTGTACCCGTCCCGAACTCGGTCCCTCAATTCCAACTGGAAAATTCAATTAATTAATGTTATTAGTCCCATTAGAAATGCGGCTGACTGACCTTGTACATGCCAACTGAAGAATGGGCCATGAAAAGGAGGGGAAAGGGTGGGTTAGAAAATGCGAAATTTGTAGAGTTCGGCCTGGATCTACTAGGCATTGAATTTCCTGGACCCAAGTCCAGGCCTCAGGCTATTTTTTTCAACCTGGACAGTTTTATGGACATGGATTTCCTAAATTTTTGTCCAGGAACTCCAAGTTTAGATAAAACATGGAATAAGGTCAGGTCTAGGTTGTTTAAAATGTCTAACTCTAGAGCTTTATAAAAAAATAATAGGAAATTAAATTTTGAAATTTTTAAAATTTAATCTCCATTAATAATTAACTTTTTAATTATTTGAGGAAAATTCTAATTAAATATGTTCTAAAATATGAAAAGATATGTACCTAGTTAAAGAAATACAATCTTTTTACTTTTCATTCGAAATTTTAAACATTTTTTGAATTTTAATATGGGCGAAATTGAACCTAAGCAAACAATAATTTTCCATTTTATTTTCTAAATTTCGTCCCACATTTTACTGCAAATTGGCACAACCTGACAGCGAGGCAAGGATCAGTGAGGAGATCAGAAATGCGATGGGATAAGTGCCGACGAAACGGCCAAAAATGCGGAACATTGTGCTCAGTGTGAACTGCTCCAAAAAGCTGAGAAATTTGGCCGCCTTTGGCCCTAAAGAAACGAAAATTTAAATTGAAACAATTGCAGAAAATGAAGAATTAGTTAAAAAGTGCTCAATCGAAAATTTAAATAAATATAAATCGAATTTTTTAAGTTTAACATTTTTTGAAATTTTTCGCTAAAATTTCCAAAAATTTCCCTGAAGAGCACTAGATATATCTTTCTTTTTTTTTTTTCAAATTTTGCCATTAAAATACACAAATTTGCCATTTCAGAAAGTTATTTCCAAACCTGTGTTAAATTTGAGAACTAATACGGTTAGCTAAATCGAGACGAGTTTAAAAAAAGATTTCCCCATTTTTTAAATTTATATTTAAAAATTTCCCTCTGGGTGGAAGGTGTCCCCAGCCAAAAAGCGAACCACGCTCAACGACTGCCGATGTTGAGGACGTTGATGAACTGCTGCTGGCACCATCTGCTTTAGTGCCAACTGTGCCATCGCGCCCATTTGCGCAATCTTTTTGGGGAGATTGGGCGGTCGGGTGGCGGCGATCAGTTGGCGATAGCCGATTCAGCGCCTGATCACTACCATTTGGTTGCTGATTATTGTCATTCTCATCATCATCATTGTCTTCCTCCTCCTCCTCCTGCACCAGTTTGTGCTGTTCATCATCAATTGGCGGTGCCGAATTTTCATGCTCAGCCCCAACCATTTTGCCACTTCCACCTGCTGCTCCCAGCGTTGTCATTAATAGTGTGGTTGTTTTTATTGATTATTATCAAAGTGATCGGCCAGCGATTAGTCAGCGATTGATCAGCGGCTGGGCCAAAAAGTGATCAGTAATTGAAAATAGGGCCAAAGGTGATCGAAACTCGAAGACAGGACCAAAACTTGGTCGGTCGGAGATCAGCTAATGGCGGCAGAGCCAAAAAATTGATCGGCCGGTGATTTACTTCTCCAAGTTTGATCAAATTTTCAATTTTTTGTTGTCTTTCGTGCTGTTGTTTCTCAATATTTACGGCAGGTGGACAAAGCCAAAATTTGGCATGGCCAAAGGATGTAATAATAAAGTATTATTGCGGAATTGAGAATCTGTGGAGGGAAAATTATAATATTTTTTTATTATTAAAATTTAATAAGGCAAAACTATTTCAAAGAATGAGGACGAATTTTAGCCAATAAAAAATTAAATGGTAATTCGTGGAGCGATGGAATTTAAGCCAATTTTTTTGTTACAATTTGTGGAGCGATTTTAAAAATATATAATCTGCTCTGAAGCAAAATTAAAATTAAAAAAAATATTTACACTATTTTATTTAGCCTAAGGGTTTTCTTTTTATAAAAATTAATAAATTTTCATTTGGTACTTTTTCTTTTTAAAATTACCTATTTTAACACCATGTTAGCCATTTCGCTAACTGAAAAAAACGAAATTGAAGAGATTTTAAGAAAGCTTTCCACTAAAAAAAATCCCACGGCCTTTTCTGCTATTGGTTTGCCTCTTATCCCACTAATTAACTTGTGGGGGTGGGGGGTTAACTGGGTGATAGCCCGGCTTTTTGGGGAATAGCTAATTCTTTTTATAATTAAGGCTATACAACAAACCCCAGGCTAGATTTACAAAAAAAAATTGCCTAACTTTTAAAAACACGGCCAAAAATTTTAAAAAATATTCCTAAACATTTTGCCAATTTTTTGAAATTCAATGGATTTTATTTTTTTTAAATTTTGGAAGCTAATAGAGGAAACATTGGGTGTTCGACTGCTATCAAATCCGTTCAATTCAATTCGTACCACACTATGAAAAGGGATTTCCCCAATAAAAAGCCAGGGGGCTGTCGTCGCCCAGCAGCAGTTTGTTCATTTTGCGCAAATGGACACATCGGTCGTCAAATGACTTTTTTCTTCCCCCGGCTTTCGTGTGATGTCCACTTAAGCCCCCCCCCCCCCCCCCCTCAATTTGTGTGAAATTTTCCAAACAAATTTTCCATTTGTTTAAAATTTGCTTCCTCCCTCACTTTTCCTCACTATCTCTCTCTCCCCCTCTCTCTTCTCTCTCCTCTCTCTCCTCTCTTCTCTCTCTCCTCTCTCTCTCTCTCCTATCTCTCTCTCTCCCCCTTTCTTCTCTCTCTCTCTCTCTCTCTCTCTCTCTTCTCTCTCCTCTCTCTCCCTCTCTCTCTCTCTCTTCTCTCTCTCTCTCTCCCCTTTCTCTCTCCCTCTCTCTCTCTCTCCCCTTTCTCTCTCTCTCTCTCTCCCCCTTTCTCTCTCTCTCTCTCTCTCTCTCTCTCCTCTCTCTCCCTCTCTCTCTCTCTCTCTCGTCAATAATTTGTGTGTCAATTGGGCTGTGTGCTTTGCGTGCGGCGGAAAGAAAAAAGGGAGGGCCGTGGGGTCGTTTTAGTGCTGAACAATTTGATTGACGCTTTATTACTTTTCTTAGAATCAATCAAATTAAATATGTTCGGCATAATTAGCATGCAAAATTTCAAAAAAAAAATTATTTATTAAGTTTTGAAAAAGTTATATTCAAAAAAAAAAGCTTAAAAATCTGTTTTCCTAAAATTTTGGCCATTACTTTTTTTGAAAATTAATGTATTTTTTTGAAAATTGCAGGCAAAATGAGGACAAAACTTAGGGCTATAAATAATAATGCCACGAATGAAGAATGTTATAATTTGGTTATTGTAAAGCGTAAAAGTGCCTCCCCCCCCCACACTAAAATTGCCCGGTTCGAAAAGAAAGTGAGTGAAATAAATCAATTTGTTCAAAAAACTTTTTATTAGCGGAGTGAATAAGAAAAGAATAAGAAAACTTCCTCATTGCCCTCTAATGTTCTGCTGACTGCCGTTGTGTGAAATTTGTGCCCCCCCCCCCCCAATGGCACACGGCACGGGCACGGGACGACGGCATTTGCCAGCCAAAATTTTATCTATCTTTCCACAACGGCACTCATTCACTCACACATTTACATAATGCATGCATATGTGCGTAGTAGAAAGGAAATTTGTGGTTGGTTAAGCGGAGTAAATCAACTGGTAATTTGGCATGGCATCCCTGCTGTGCTCGAGAGTATCGGTCTCGGCTCGAGAAAAGCCTCGAGTTTTTTTTTGTGGTTCCAAGCAGGGATGGCATTCCGAGTCCACAAAAATTTTCGGAAATCGGATTCCGAGGGTCAAATTTTTCGGGAATCGGAATTCCGAGGCATAATAATTCCCCAAAAACATCGGAAATTTTAAAAAAATATATAAAATACATTTTAATAGTTTAATAAGCAAAATTTTAAATCATAACCAAGTAAAAGGTGATTTCATGTGGTCATAAATCTCGGTGTGTCGACTCTTGTGAAATTTTCGTTTCTCAAATTTCATAAATTTATGTAAAATGTAGTTAAAAAATTCAAGAATTTGTTTGTTCTTTAGACAAAAATAGTATGTGTGCTCTAATTATATAATGAGATAATGACACATTCTTGGGCGACAATTAGCCTAATTAAATATATTATTTACCTAATTATGTAAGATGATACAAATCGATTAGCTATGATGCTTTGCTGATGAATATGATGGATGAGTGTGACTTTATAGGAAAATGATGATGATAATCAGTTTTTGTTTTGGTGCTTCTGTTGTTGCTACTGTTTTTTCCCACCACCGAACCACAAAAAGCAGCCAAATGCACGGCAGCATTAGCATCATCACATCATCATTAGTCATTCATTAGCTAATACATAATTCGATTGGTGTTGCTTGTTAAATATTTGAAAAAATATATATATTTTTGAAAATTTAAAGAATAAAAATAATTTCTTTTCCTTTTTTTGGATTATAGGAAATTAATTTCGATTTTTTTACAAGTTGTTGAAGGCCAAATATTAACATGTTAAACAAACAATAAAAATCATTTCCTATAAAAAAGATTGGTAAAGTCGTTCAGAAATGAAAAAAAATGAAAATATGCCCTAAGGCCAAACATTCCGATTTTCGAGGCCCCTGTAAAATTGTTATTGGCCCGTAAAATTAAAATTCGCAAAACGAATCGATACTGTATGTGTTTCCGAGTAATAGTTCGCGAGGTTCCATTGTTAGTCCCGGGCGAGTCTCGACTATTTGCAGTGAATCTCGACTATTTAAACTGAGTAAAAATGTCGATGATATTATGGGGGGGGGGGAATAAGCCGGTCAATGTTTAGGATGGGCGTACCCCCGGATTTAAATTTTACAAAACGATTACTTGCAATTTTGCACGCCATTATCATGAAATTCATACACCCCCCCTCCTCGCTAATTATTAAATGACCACCGTTCAGCATCATTAGCAGTCCGTCACAACACCAAATTTTGTTTTGAGTGATAAGGAAAATGATAAGAAAATGTGTATGTACCCTGCGGCAGCCGCGGGAGAATTAATTGTCAACGTAAAAATAAAAATAACAATGATATTAATTAATTAAGTGAGAGAGAAGGCGAGAGGGAAAGAAAGATGAAGAAAAATTAAGAGAGAGAGAGACAAGAGAGAGAGAGAGAGAGAGAGAGAGAGAGAGAGAGAGAGAGAGAGAGAGAGAGAGAGAGAGAGAGAGAGAGTGAGAGTGAGAGAGAGAGAGTGAGAGAGAGAGAGAAAGGGGAGAGAAAGAGAAACAGAGAGTGCGAGAGAGGGTAATTAGGGAAAGCCAATGCAGAGTTCCCCCAAATGCTTGTCTTGATTAAAAAAAAAGATATACGTTGGAATCAAAAAATATTTTTGTCTTAACGACTGGGAAAATTAAAAAAATAAATAAATTATCCAAAAATTCCCTCATTTTCAAATCAAAATTTATTTAATTTAAAAAGAGCTCTATATGCAATTGGTTTCAATTAATTAATTAATTCTCAGTTTTATTCGTGAAAAGATTTATTAAAAATTTGGTTAAAACATTTATTAAAGTCGATTTGGAATGCAAAAGCAAAATATAAAAATACTACTGCTTTTAGATAGACAATTAATTAATTAATTGGCCATTTTATTTGTGGAAAAGAGAAAAGCATTTTCAATGGCAACTGCTTCTGCTTTTCTCATTAGCCAAAGCAGAGAATAAATTATTCCGAGCTCAGAGACCGGCGGCGGGCGGGGGCCCATTAGTGTGAGAGTGAAAATGGCGATTTATCCGCCTATTTCCAGCAGCCACCCACCGACCAGTTACTGCTTAATTGCTTTAATTACGGGTCTACGGGGACATTTCAACGCCACCATTTTGGCGCCGAACCCATTTAAGACATCACAGCTTTGTTCTAAGTGGTTTAACATAGACAATTAATATTATTTTGAAAATCAAAATATATAGAATTAGCAACTAAAATTTAGGAAAAATCTAAAAATTATGGATAGGGTGATTCCAACAGGGCCATAGCCGGGTACTTTAAAATAGTGAAATTTATTAATTTTAGTAATTTCGTTAAATGCACCCGACTTCTGAAAGCGAGCCTGGTGCCTTGAAATTTTTAAATTTTCTGGCGCTGAAATGGCAACGAGCGCCGAAGTGTCCCCCCCCCCCCCCTCAATCCCGTTAATTACATGTAATAATATATGGGCCCACACTCTGCTGCTGTTTCACTTTCGCTTAATGAGCTGTGCTTTGAGTGTGCAGCAAAAGCACGCCTATCGCATAAAATAAGTGGCCAATTAAATGGATGAAATCATTCTGCTGAAGCAGCAACAAATGTCAGTCAGTCTGTCTGCACACATAGCATAATGAAGTGATGGGAAACTATGCAAGGAATTGGAACACCATTTGATGCAATATGATGTATTATATGACTAACGGCTGAGAATTTGGACGAAAAGTCGCTAAATAGGCGCCTAATTAGGCATAAAAATCCCTAAATAAAAAACATAACCCCGTATTACCCACTAGAAAAATTTGTCTTTTACCCAGGGCTACCCTTTGTACTTATTTGTAAGTATTGTACTTATTTGGAGGGTCCAAAACTTATAAATTTAAAATGTACTTATTTGTAAGTATTGTACTTATTTGAGCTCAATGTACTTATTTTGTACTTATTTTTTGGATTCAAGAGAAATTTAGATTTTTAAATGATAATTTTTGAAAGAAATGTTTTTTGAAGCGAATTAATATGCAAAATCTTAACAAGATTCAGTTAAATATTCAAATTTTTCTCTCGGCAGTTTCTTATTCTCTTTAAAAAAATTGGCTCAAAATCGTAATTTTGTCATTTTTTGAACCAAATCGTTAAGAAACCGCATTAAAAATTACAAAAATTTCCCCGGCGGCGCCTATCGGCACCGCCGCAAAAAATTTTTCGGAAAAATGCGCCGAAAAAAATTATAAAAAATCTGATTTTTTTGATTCTAAATGCACTGAAATTACCAATTGCTTATGTTTTCGACAAAATTGTTAAAATCTTAAAATTGATTTTCGGAAATGTATAAATTTCTCATTTCTAAGCCGGAATTGCTCAGAAGAATAGTTGGCGGAGAGAAATATGTTGCTAATTCTTGATTTTGTTGAATAAAAATGCGATTTAAAGTTGTGGAAACATGTTTTATAGAATGTACTTATTTTTGACCCCTAAAACTTATTTTGGACCAGCGATGTACTTATTTCAGGAAATTTTCAAGGGTAACCCTGCTTTTACCCATTTTTCGGTTTTTGGGCTCAATGGCGGCAACTCGTAGAAAGGCAAAACTACAATAGTAATTTTACGAAAAAGCCTAAGCATATATGCCTAGGCCTAGTCTAAAGCCCTGGCCTAGCCTAAGCCTATGTACGTTCTTGCCTTTTATACGAGTTGCATTTTGTACGAGATGTCATGGCATGGCACCGAGTTTTTTTAGGTTCATCAGGTCGAGCAGTTTTAGCTTAGCGTTCACTAATTGCGCGATGAAAGCGAATTTGAAGCGAAAAGAGAAAACAAAATGCACAGAAATCCCTTTTTAACACCAACAACAGAAGCAACACAAATTAGTGTTGACAGCTGAAGTTGTTTTGGTGTTCATTAGCCAGCAAATTTGTGTTACTTGTTCGAGAAAAGAGTGCCAAAGTTTTTTTATTTTTTGCATTGGCCCGACAAATCCCCGGCGGGGAAAGGAACAAAAAAATGTGAGGGGACGGGGAGAAAGTGTCAGTCGTCCGCCACCGTCGGTGAATTGTGCTCTAATTGCTGTCGGACAGCAGCGCCAGCGGAAATTTTTGTTGTTCCCCGCCCCCACCCTCCGGCGGTTGGCGTTGGATTGATTATGTTTTACATTTGTTGGTGGTGTTGATGCGATGGAGAGAAATTGTGTAGTGAAAGTACAGAGATTAGGAGAAGATAATTTCGGAGTTACAAAAAAAAATTGTAAAATAAAATTAGCGGTAAATTTTCATGTTGACTCAAAACTCAGCACATTATCCAAATGCCCAACAATTGTTTTCGAAAACCCGGAAAAAAACCTGGAAAGTACGTTCAAAAACCCGTCAAAACTTTTAAAAATCAGGCAAAAGCTCGGCGAGGTCAAATTTTTCAAAAAGAGTCCGCGTCAATTCTCGGCTTTTGGTTGCGGGACCAATTCTTGTATCGAATCGCGAGATCAAAGTCCGACCCAACTCTGGGATCATTCTGACCTTCTCGAGGTCTTTCTCTATCTGGATTTTCGGGGTTAATTATCAATTCTTGTTTTTTTTTTGTCTAGGAAGCCAGGATCCGGGTACCCGATGAAACTGGGTATTGCAAATTTTAATAATTTTCCATAAAAAATTAATTATGAAAAAGTTTGTAATTAAAATTAATTAAATAAAGAATGAATTCGGTAGATTCGATAGCAAATCATAATTTTTAGAAATACGAAACGACCTAGCACCTTCAGGAAATGGGCAAGGTGGTATATGTGTGGATTGGGAGGAATAGACATTCAGTTAATACAATTAGTAAGATAAAGTTGAATTAACAAAAAAATTGATAAATTATTACACATAAAAATACATAATTGTACCAGGGGTTTTAATAATTTCATCTCACCTACTCAATTTTTGAGGAAAACAGAGCTTGACAATGGGCCTAGATATCAGAAAACCAGGTTCAAAGGCCCACGTGGAGTCCAGGGCAAGGATTTTTTAAATGTCGACATTTTGATTCCAAAAATATTTTTCAATTAATTTTCAAAAAAAAAATTAAATATTTAGGGACACAGTTTGTCCTTTATGTTTGTGGAACGCATTTGATTCTACCGATTCATGGTGATCGTTTTTTTCATTTTCCGTTTTTCTTTATTACTCTTTCTCTTTATATCTTCTTTCCTTTGCAATTTATCCATTTCGATCAGTTATTTATCCAATTTTATCATTTACGTCTTAAGCTGACTTTCCCCCTCTATAATCCTTTCTGTTTATCATTCATTCCTTTTCACCTTTGCATTGTTTCGCGTTTTCAATTTTTATTTGTAAGTAAAGCTTTGTTATTGATCATTTGGGAGAGAATTTTTTTGACTGACAAAAAACTAAATAAGGAAGAAAAAAGCCAAAAATAAAATTAAAAAAAGCATTAAATAATAGAAAGTTTTTAAGCGCGATTTAACAATCCAAATACCAAATCTTCAAATCATACAAAAGAAGAAAAGGTCGTCGATTTACATGACTGGACCCCCTTCGCATTTTTGGCCGCCGACCCCTGCTCTTAATCTAATATTTAAAAAATCAACAAAATTGTTTTAAAAATTTTATAAAAAATGCTAAAGTGAATCATTATATTTTTGTTTCGTTTGTTTTAAATACCCAAATAATTAAGTAATTTTATTCGTTTTTTGCGGTTTGGGTGAAATTTACCAATGTCAATGTTAATTCTGTTAGAGATTCAATTAGCGTACTCATTTTTACTATAGCGTACTATAATTAGCACACATATTTTAACAATTAGCATACTTTTTCTGCAGGCTCTAATGGTCATTTTTCTTCTTCGGAGCGGCACCGTTTCGTCAATGACAGCAGCACGAAATTTCGTCAAATTGATAGTAGAAGGTGAAGGAAGCAGGCATGGAATGTGCCACGCCCCTATTCCGACAAATCCAGCTGTTGCCGTTCATCCGGCGAGCCCATTTTCGGCCAGTTGACTTTGCGCTTCCAGAACCTCTGGTTCTTTAAAATGTTAATTCTTTTAGAGATTCAAAATTTCCTCCTAATTTTTTCAGGCCACTCACTTACTTATTTCTTTAGTCTCCTTATCTTTACAATTAGCGTACTTATTTTTACAGTAATCGATTACAATTATCGTATTTATCTTTACAATTAGCGTGCTTATTTTTACAATTAGCGTACCCATTTTTAGAATTATTTTATTTATTCTTTGTTCTCTCTCCAAAGCCAGCATATGATATTATTGTACGTTGCTTTTTCTTATTTCTATTGCTTTAAATATTTACATGATTATCTTTTTCTTTTTTTTCTTTTCTGTGCATTTCATTTCTTTTCCAATTTAATTTCCCATTAATATTTAATATAGAAATAATAATAAATTTAATAAATCTAAAAAATTAAAACCAAAGTGAAAATCGAAATTTGAACATTTTTTGGACAAAATTTGTAATTAGTGCACTTAATTTAGGCACTTCAGGTTTCCTTTTTTAAGAATTATGAACTAATTATGCCTTTTTAGCACCAAAAACTAAATTTCCTTGGCAGTCATTGGCACCTAGAAACACATTTATATAAAATATATTTCCCATAAAAACATCAAAAATTTTGCTAGTTTCAAAAAAGATATTGTAAGTAATTAACCCTTTCTTAGCTAAGAATATCAACCTCAACTAAATAGAGGCAAAAATGCTGGAATAGTGACGAAAATGCCAAAAATAGTATCAAAACGCTAAAATAGTGGGTTAAATAATTTGTAATTATTTCAATGTCGCAAAAAGCCCAAAAACAGTGATTCCTAGTGAGGAATATGACGTTATAATTAATATTTTCTATTAGTGTAGCTTTTGTGTCTTCCGGTAGAGCCCGGCGCGGAAAGGGATCTCGCGCGGGATTTTGTCCCGCATTTTGCTGGAAAATGCGGGACCCAATTTGTGTTTTTTAGTTATTTCCAAAAACAAAATCGAAAATAATTTTTATTCTTTTTAGGAAAATGAACCCAAATTTATTCTATTTAGCTTTCTTCATTTTTTCTTCTCAAATTCATTTTGCCCATTCTGATAAGAAAAAATGTCGCGGAATTCCAATTAATAAAATGATACAATTTACAAATCGAACCAATGGGATAAGCAAATTGAAATCAAAACTCTTAGAGTAAATTTTGTCAAATTTATCTTAAAATTAAACTGATTTTTTAAAGAAGTTGTGAGTTAGTTAAGTAATTGGTAGGTGTTTTTACGTGATCCTTTTCAATTTAAAAAGCTTTCATTGCGGAACAAAACTGACAAATAGTGGAAAATTCTTGCGAATTTTTTTAAAGGGTGATGTCATTTGAAATTTGAATTAATGGACTTTTTTAATTAAATAAAGACTTTATGATAACTCATTTTTACAGATTTATATTGGTTTTACTGCCAAAAATGATAATTTTACCAAGAATGAATGTGTTATCATCAAAATTTACCACGAAAGTAGTAAAAATCAATATGAAAATAGCGTAAATTTATTGAAAAAAAATGAAAAAAGTTGATCCGAATATGAACATTTTGTCAACATAATTGACTAGTAATTTTGTTTAAACATAAAAATTTTTAAGAAAAATATAAAAATATTTTAATATATATATATCCTTTATTTTAGTCTAATTTATCTAGACGCAGAAAAGGGAAAAAAAGCAAAACATATTTCAGGGTTCAAAGACAAGAAGCCAAAAGCCAAGGAGGAAAAAGAGAAGGCTAAGGCAATTAAATGGGAGGAAAAAGTTATCAAATTGATCGATTTTTATGGTAATTCCAATAATTAATTGGATTTAAATTTAAATTCAATTTTTTAAAAGTGTCATTCTAAAATTATTATATATCTTTGTGTTTCCGTCTAATTTAACTAAAATTAAGGGTCCGTTCAATATTTGGAAGGACAACAAAAGGGAAAAGTGCCGCGTGATTTATCGGATTATGCTGAACAATATGCTGCGCCGGAGCTACTTAAAGTTCAATAATTTGTTAATAAATATTATAATGTTCGTTTTAATTACAGAATTTATATGATGGGAAAGAGGATTATGTTGGGGTAAATTCAAAATCTAAAACTAATTTTCGAAAAATAAATGAATTTAAATTTGTTAAATGTCAGGTCACTCCAAAAATGGACATTTGGTCAGCGGGGATTATGATTAAACGTCATTTTCTCTCCGACTATAAAAAAACGCCTGAAATTGCAATCCTTATGGTGGTAAGTTTTAGGAAATATGAATATAGAAAATCAAAAATATTGAATTTTAAATGCAAATTGATCATAAATGAGAGGATTTTGCAAATCGTGGAACACAAATTTAAGAATAAATTTTTAATTACAAAATTTAGGGCGGGGTAAATTTCAAAGGATGTGAAGCCAATATTTTTGGCGTAAAATGTGTAATATTTTCATATTAAATTTTCAAAAATTTTCTACCTGTAGTAGCCTTAAGATTTTGCTTTCATTTATTCTTGTTTCATTTTATCATCCTTATTTTTCGATTTAGGTAAAAAAACAATAAATTTATAATTGGAGAACAATGATAAATAATTTTGTGCAAATTAGTTTTAGCCCTAATATTTAATCCCATTGTTTGGCGATGTGTCGGATGAAAAATTACAAAAAATGATGAATTTCCTCGAAAAATTATGTAAATTCCTATGATTTCCCAAATTATCAGTGTATCTTGGAGGGATAAATGGGTGGCTTTTCGAAAATGGATAAGAAAGTTTTGTGTACTATATTTTTGGTGCTAGTGTATTTCGTAAAAACCGCCAAATGGGTATTTTGTTAAAACCACCCACCCATGCGCATTTCGTAAATCCGCCATTGGGTTCGAAAATAAAATGGGTAATATATATAAATTCATAAGTTGGCACAAATTCAAACAAATTAATATTTCATGGTATCATTCAATAGCTTTAATGGTTCTCTTTCAGATATATTTTTCCTAAAATTTTAACTTTAGTATAAAAAAAGTTATTGTCAGAAAATTTTGAAAATCCTAAGTCAGAATTTTTTGCACAGAACTTTTTTGAAACTAAATGAAATTTTCTGAAATTTTAAGGTAAATACAGAATTCTTAGGGCTATCGAATATTAATTTAATTTTGGCTCAATTGCATTTTATAGACTTAAAATACTAAACATTGCACCAATGGGCTTTTCTCGGGGTTTTAAGCCCAAATGTTGAATTTTCTTGTGATTCACCTATAATTTTCAGTTCATTAAGTTGTCAGTTTTATTCTTTAATTCTATAGGTAAATCCCGAAAACATTGCACCAATGGGCTTTTCTCGGGGTTTTAAGCCCAAATGTTGAATTTTCTTGTGATTCACCTATAATTTTCAGTTCATTAAGTTGTCAGTTTTATTCTTTAATTCTATAGGTAAATCCCGAAAACATTGCACCAATGGGCTTTTCTCGGGATTTTAAGCCCAAATGTTGAATTTCTTGTGATTCACCTATAATTTTCAGTTCATTAAGTTGTCAGTTTTATTCTTTAATCTATAGGTAAATCCCGAAAACATTGCACCAATGGGCTTTTCTCGGGATTTAAGCCCAAATGTTGAATTTCTTGTGATTCACCTATAATTTTCAGTTCATTAAATTGTCAGTTTTATTCTTTAAATCTATAGGTAAATCCCGAAAACATTGCACCAATGGGCTTTTCTCGGGGTTTAAGCCCAAATGTTGAATTTTCTTGTGATTCACCTATAATTTTCAGTTCATTAAGTTGTCAGTTTTATTCTTTAATTCTATAGGTAAATCCCGAAAACATTGCACCAATGGGCTTTTCTCGGGATTTTGAGCCCAAATGTTGAATTTTCTTGTGATTCACCTATATTTTCAATTCATTAAGTTGTCAGTTTTATTCTTTAATTCTATAGGTAAATCCCGAAAACATTGCACCAATGGGCTTTTCTCGGGATTTTAAGCCCAAATGTTGAATTTCTTGTGATTCACCTATAATTTTCAGTTCATTAAATTGTCAGTTTTATTCTTTAATTCTATAGGTATCCCGAAAACATTGCACCAATTGACTTTCTCGGGATTTTAAGCCCAAATGTTGAATTTTCTTGTGATTCACCTATAATTTTCAGTTCATTAAGTTGTCAGTTTATTCTTTAATTCTATAGGCTAATCCCGAAAACATTGCACCAATTGACTTTCTCGGGATTTTAAGCCCAAATGTTGAATTTTCTTGTGATTCACCTATAATTTTCAGTTCATTAAGTTGTCAGTTTTATTCTTTAATTCTATTGGTAAATCCCGAAAACATTGCACCAATGGACTTTTCTCGGGATTTTAAGCACAAATGTTGAATTTTCTTGTGATTCACTTATAATTTTCAGTCCATTAAGTTGTCAGTTTTATTCTTTGATTTTATAGGTAAATCCCGAAAACATTGCACCAATGGGCTTTTCTCGGGATTTTAAGCCCAAATGTTGAATTTTCTTGTGATTCACTTATAATTTTCAGTCCATTAAGTTGTCAGTTTTATTCTTTAATTCTATAGGTAAATCCCGAAAACATTGCACCAATGGGCTTTTCTCGGGATTTTAAGCCCAAATGTTGAATTTTCTTGTGATTCACTTATAATTTTCAGTCCATTAAGTTGTCAGTTTTATTCTTTGATTTTATAGGTAAATCCCGAAAACATTGCACCAATGGGCTTTTCTCGGGATTTTAAGCCCAAATGTTGAATTTTCTTGTGATTCACTTATAATTTTCAGTCCATTAAGTTGTCAGTTTTATTCTTTAATTCTATAGGTAAATCCCGAAAACATTGCACCAATGGG